>CM077161.1:136870454-137110425 GCA_039583875.1 Platanthera guangdongensis | reverse complement strand
CGCCATTAGTGTTTGAGAAATTTGAACTTGAGAGCAGATAGGTATCGGACCACAAGTTTGGTCTCGAAACTTTGTGAGGCGTGTCAACATACAATGGAGTAAATTGCCCTTTATTTATACCTTTCCCCAGGTTTGAAGATGAAAGGTACCGGGTTTAATTAAACTTAAATTGTGTCGACACTGTTGAAAAGTGTCCGACCATAGACCTTATAAATGTCTCGACACCTTATGTTCTACACAAGTTCTCCTTCCAACAGAATATAATGTGTCACACTTAATTATGTTCGACACCACTCATCTCGACATTCAGTCGAGACTTTACTTAGATAATTCTGAGTTTAACTCTTAGTGTCGACACCACTTGGATGTTTTTTACACCTACTTATGATGTGTCGACACAAATTTTCTGAGTGTCGACACTAACTTCCTTGCCGCTCGAGTCTTTTACTCGCGGTCTCTCTTTTCTTGTCGGTCGCGTTCCTACTCGCGGTTTCCTTTCTTGCCGCTCGAGTTCCTCCTTGCGGTCTCTCTCTCTAACCCCTCAAGTTCCTACTCGCGGTCTCTTCCTCTGCTGGTCGCGCGGTCTCTTCCTCTGCTGGTCGTGCGGCCTCTTCCTCTGCTGGTCGCGCGGTCTCCTTTTTTTCTAAACCGCCGCGATCTCTCCTCTTCTCTTTCAGGCCGTCTTTCTTCGCGCTCTTGCTTTGCCGCTGGTGGTATCTCAGTAACCGTGCGGCCTCCTGTAGCTCTCTCCCCTGTCCTTGTCGGCGTGACTATCCGCTGCGGCCTTGTCTCTAACCGCGCACTCTTCTAGTCGCGGCGGCCTGTCCCGGCTCCATAGCCTCTTCCATCAACTCTACCGGACAGGCGGCTACTCCTCCTGCTGACCGCTCGGCTTCTCTTCCTGACCTTCGAGATGAGCTGCGGATCACCACTATCTCCTTATCTGGGAAGAAGAACTTTGTTCTGTGGGTCCACTCGGTTTGGCGTGTTCTTCAGGCCAAGGGCCTTGTGCTTCACCTTACTAACGCACCTCCTTCCCTTAATACGGAGGATTAGCTACGCAATGACGGCCGAGTTCAAACATGGCTCCTTAATTCGCTAGAGGGTGAGCCATACCAAATGGTCATGTATCATGAGACCGCTAAAGCCATGTGGGAGGAGCTTCACTCCTTATACTCTGGGAAGGATAGTCTTCAGCACCTCTACGACATTATTACCGACCTTCAGTCTCTTGATGCTGGCGGGGCGGCTGACATGACCTCTTTTGTTGCTCGTGCCAAGACTCTGGCAGAGGCCTGGATCCAGCATCAGCCTTCTACCACCGACCTTGTTGCTCAGCGCATGCAAAAAGAGGTCGTCTGTATTGCCATGATGATGGCTCGTGTCCCCCCTCACCTTCAGAGCATCCGGGCTCAAGTGTTGGCCTCAGCCTCTACTCCCTCCCTTTCTGATGTCTGCTTTATGCTCCTTCGAGTATCACCACCCCTGGATTCTCCGGCGCCCTCCACGCCGGCTCTCCTTCAGCAGACCCTTCCCCCCTTACTCCCCCCACCGCCTTCTGCTCGCGGTGGACGTTCCGGCTCTCTCGGAAGGGGACGCTCCAAGTGTTCTTATTGCGGCCGGGATGGCCTCACGGATGCCGTTTGCTACAAGAAACATGGCTATCCTCCTCGCCCCACTGCGACTGCTGCTGATGGCTCCTCCTCCACTGGTACCGACCTTGCGGTTGTTCGCCTCCAGCAACAGCAACTCCAGGGACTTCTTAGCCCTCCTCCTGCTTTTGTTTCCTCCATCTCTACTACAGGTATTACTTGTCTTTCCTCCAGTCCGCGTTGGATCTTGGACTCGGGGGCTACTCATCACATCACCTCGATGCGGCCCCTCCAGTATTTGGATGTTCCTCATCCGAAATCGATCACTGTCTCTAATGGCGCGACTGTTCCGGTCTCCGGCTGCACGGACATCTCTCTTGCCCCCTCCATCTCTCTACGCTCGACCCTTTATGTTTCGGGCTCTCCATTTAATTTACTTTTTGTTGGCCGCCTCACTCATGATATGGATTGCTCTGTCACATTTACTCCTTTTTTGATACAGGATCGGCGGACGCGGACTACCATTGGTAGAGGACGACTGCAGAACGGGCTCTACCTTCTTGACGCCTCTCCCACTATTCTCTCCTCTGTCTTCGCTGTTGACTGGCACCGACGTCTTGGGCATGTCCCTCTTCCTGTTCTCCAAAAGGCGCTACCTGATATCTCTTTTCCTGCTTTCCAATGTGATTCTTGTGTTTACGGCAAACAGTCGCGTACTTCTTTTCCTGCTCATTGTATTAGGAGCGCTGCTCCATTTGATTTACTACACTCCGATGTCTGGGGTCCTTTTAAAGTTACAAGTATTTTTGGATACCGTTATTTTCTAACCTTCATTGATGATTATTCCCGCACCACCTGACTTTACCTACTTCGTGATCGCTCCGAGCTCCCTCGCATATTCCGCGCCTCTATACAAGAAACTCGCACGCAATTCTCCAAAACTATTAAAATTGTGCGCACCGATAAAGCTCGCGAATACACAGGCCATGAATTTGCCAATCTATGTGAAGAATTTGGTATTCTTCGTCAAACCTCCTATGCGTACACCCCCCAACAAAATGGCATGGCCGAACGTAAGAACCGCCACCACCTAGACGTTGTCCGCTCTCTCATGCTCCAAATGAATGTTCCAAAATTTTACTGGCACTTTGCGGTCTCCACTGCATGTTTCCTCATCAACCGCCTCCCTTCCTCGGTTCTCAACTCTGTCACTCCATTCAGTCTCCTTTCCCCTCCACTACGGCCTTCCCTCTTACACCAAGCGTCTTTGGCTGCATTTGCTTCGTTCACCTCCTGGGTCCCACCTCGGATAAGTTGGATCCCCGAGCAGCTAAATCCATTTTCGTCGGCTACTCTCGCACTCAGAAGGGCTACCTGTGTTACTCTCCGGTCACACGGAAGGTGATCGTCCCCGCCGATGTTACCTTTAGGGAAGACCAACCTTTCTTTCCCCCACCTCCTGCTCCTTCCTCCCCGACGACATCTCCACCACTGCCTCTACCCCGACCCGTCATCCCTACTACTGACTTTGTTCCGCTACGTCCTTCTAACCCTACTTCTGTTCCATCCAGGACGCCCGTTATCCAGGTTTACTCTCGCCGCCTTCCTCCTCGTTCCGCTACCCCTTTGTCGTCGGCCTCTTCCTCGGCTACCCCACGCCCTGCTGATCAGGTATCTCCCTCTACCGCTCATCCTTTGGCAAATTATGTCTCTCTGCACCGTCTCTCTCCCCAACTACATACATTTGCTACTCCTTTTTCCTCCATTGCGTTCCTAACACTGTGCAGGAGGCGCTACAACATCCCGGCTGGAAGGCTGTCATGGAGGAGGAAATGACTGCTCTCTGGGACAACCAAACCTGGACTCTCGCACCACTTCCCCGGGTCAGAAACTAGTTGGGTGTAAGTGGGTCTTCGTTGTCAAACATGTCTTTGATGAGACGATTGACCGTCTGAAAGCTCGGCGGGTCACCCGGGGCTTCACCCAACAACACAGGATGGACTATGAGGAAACCTTCTCTCCGGTTGTCAAACTCAACACCGTTCGGGTTCTTATCTCGGTGGTTGTCCATCGCCGGTGGCCCTTAATGCAACTGGATATTAAGAATGCCTTTTTAAATGGCGACTTACAGGAAACTGTCTATATGCACTCCCGGGTTTGAGACCACGGGGGAGTCTCAGGTTTGTCGGCTTAAGAAAGCTCTGTATGGCCTCAAACAATCATCACGGGCATGGTTCGACAGGTTCAGCAAAGCTCTCCGGGAAGTTGGTTTTTCTCGAAGCACGACAGATTTCTCAATGTTCACTCGCCACCGTACAGTGAGGGCGGTCCTTTTTTAGTTTATGTTGACGACATCATAATTACAGGGGATGACTCACAGGGAATACAGGAGGTCAAACGACATCTCGGTACCGTTTTTCAAACAAAAGATCTAGGACCCCTCCGGTATTTTTTTGGGCCTTGAGGTTGCTAGACGACCAGATGGTCTCGTCCTTTCCCAGCGAAAGTATTGTCTCGACCTTCTCCATGATGCAGGATACTCGGGTTGTAAGCCGATCAATACCCCAATGGATGTGAATCACAAGTTATGTGCTCAGGCTTCTGACTCGGATCTCTTACTTGAGAATCCTGAATACTATCGTCGTCTAGTTGGAAAATTGATCTACCTCACGGTAACTAGACCTGATATATCTTTCGCAGTTGGTATTGTCAGCCGTTATATGTATTCCCCGCGGAAATCTCATCTTCAAGCCGTTGAACGCATTCTCAGATACCTCAAAACAGCCCCTGGTCAAGGATTGGTCTACAAGACCTCATCTTCAGCTCCTACATTGATAGCTTACTCTGATGCTGACTACGCTGGTTCTCTTGATGATTGACGTTCAACCAGTGGTTTTTGCACCTATTTTGGAGGACACTTGATTACGTGGCGGAGCAAGAAACAAGTTGTTGTAGCTCGATCATCTGCTGAGGCTGAATACCGGGCAATGACATCTGTTGTTTCTGAACTAACATGGCTGGAGAGTCTTCTTACCGATCTGGGTATAAAACTTCCTTCTCCAGATCTTCTCCTTTGTGATAGCCAAGCGGCGATACATATTACCAGGAACCCGGTATTCCACGAGAGAACTAAACATATTGAAGTCGATTGCCACTTCATCAGAGAAAAAGTTCAAATGAAGAAGATTGATCTGAAGCATGTTCCCGGGACAGAACAAGTGGCGGATGTTCTCACTAAAGCTCTTCCTAGTACACTCTTCTATTAGTGCTTGTCCAAGCTTGGTGCATACGATTTGTACGCTCCGGCTTGCGGGGGAGTGTTAGAAAAGCCCATGTAATTGGCCCAGTATTGGGCCCATTTATTTTCTACTTTCTTCTTCTCCTATTAGTCCCACATCATTGTATAAGATTTCTTCTCTTCTTCCCTCTTCTATATATTTGTATTCTCTCCTTGTATTTTGACACACAAGTAATACATACAAGATTTGAGCTCATCCAACAGTGCCCTATCTTGTGTCATAATCTAACTAATGCCTAAGTGCATCATGTCTTTCCTTACAATTTCATTTCAAGTCTTTATTGGCCTACCCCTTCCTCATTTAACATGTCCTAGTGACTAGACTCTCACAACGCCTAACAGGTGCATCTAATGGCCTCCTTTGTACGTGTCCAAACCATCTTAGTCGAGCTTCTCGCATCTTCTCTGCAATTAGTGCTACTCTTATCTTATCTCAGATACATTCATTCTTAATTCTATCCAGTCTCGTGTGTTCACAAATCCACCTAAGCATTTTCATCTCCGCAACTCCCATTTTTTGCTCATGTACACAATTCATTGCCCAACACTCAGAACCATAAAGCATTGTTGGTCTAATCACAGAACGATAGAACTTGCCCTTAAATTTTAATAGTACTTTACGATCACAATTCACACAAGATCCCCGACGCGCCTCTCCACTTCAACCAACCCGCTTGGATTCTATGTGTCACATCTTTATCAACAGCTCCATATTTTTGAACTATCGATCCAAGATATTTAAAACATTCACTACAAGAAATATCTTGATCACCCAACTTTATAACGAAGTCATCCGTCCTTCCCACACTACTAAATTTAAGCTTTATTTACTCTGCTCAACCTAAAACCCTTCTTTTCTAAAGTGTCTTGCCAAGATTCGAGTTTTGCGTTTACACCCTTGCATGTCTCATTGACCAAAACGATATCATCCGCAAATAATAAACACCAAGGTATTGCTTGTTGGATTTGTCTGGTGAGCTCATCTAAGATAAGGGTAAAGAGATAAGGGCTTAAAGTTGAACCTTGATGTAAGCCAACATTGATAGGGAATTCCTATGTTAATCCTCCAGATGTCCCCACCCTTGTCACTAAATTTGTATACATATCTTTTATTATGTCAATATATGATACATTTACATATTTCTTTTCTAAGACTATCCATAAGATCTGTCTTGGAACTCTATTATACGCCTTTTAAAAGTCGATAAACAGCATATGAAAATCTTGTTTTTTTCATGGTAGTTGTCAATGAGTCTCCTCAAGAGATGTAAATCTTTCATAGTCGACCTCCCTAGCATGAATCCAAATTGATTATCTGAGATGTTAGTCTCCCGTCTTATTCTTCTTTCTATTACTCGTTCCAATAATCTAATGATATGATTCATCAATTTAATTTCTCTATAATTAACACAATTTTATATATCTACTTTGTTCTTATATAAAAGTACCAGGATACTCTCTCTATTAGTCTGACATCATATTTGACTTCAGTATCTTATTGAAAAAACATGTGAGCCACAAAATTCATTCATTCGCAAGACATTTGCATACTTCGATGGGTATATAGTCTGGCTCAACCGCCTTTCTATTTTTCATCTTTTTTAGAACATTATTTACCTCTGATAGTTGAATTTTACGAAAAAATGTTATGTTTCTATACTCATCCGATTTACTTAAATTTTTCAAGTTCAATTCATTGTCTTTTGTTTCATTATAGAATTGATAAAAGTATCTTTTTCATCGCTTTTTAATATACACATCATCTGTTAAAATTGTATTTGTTTCATCATTTATGCATTTTACTTGCCTTAAATTTTTTATCTTCCTTTCTCTAGCTCAAGCAATTTTATATATGTCACGCTCTTCATCTTTGATATCTAATCACTTATAAAAATTTTCATAAACTTGATTTCTTGTTTTACATACTGCAAGTTTAACGGTCCAAAGAACAATTTTGAAAAACCTATAGACTGTTTGGAAAATGTTCATGTAAGTGTTTACAAAAAAGTGTTATATGTTCTTTTAATAATAATTTTTACCATATTAATAATAATAAAATATTTCATACTAATCATTTATTGCATAAATAACTAAATATTATATAATTCCTAGATAAGTAAGTTATAAGAGGGCAAGAAGAAAAGATGGTGAATGGGCGAAAAATAGTGAATGAGAGGAAAACATTTGCAGTGGAGAGAAGGAAGAAAGAGAGATCGTGAATGATTGGGATATGACTTTCGTAAAACCGGAAATAAAGAAAAAATTTTGGAAGCAAAGAAAATGGTTTTTACAAAGTCATGTTGAACCAGTTTCTCAAAAAGTTCTCAAGACATTTTTTTTAAAAACATGAAAAAGTCATTGCCCCAAAACAACCGAAAAAAGCAGTGATGGTGGGAATAAAGTTTTCCTACTGCCCCAAACCCAAACAGAGTCTAAGAAGAATGAAAGCATCCTCAGAGTAAAATAATTAAGCTTTCAAGAGTTCTACTTCCAGGGAGGGGATGGGATGGTAAAAACACAGACTATAGGGCAAATTTAAAGAGAAGGAAGACAGAGATGTTACGTTTTCGAGAAGCTTGTTGACGATGTCCTGCAGCTGGGGCGGGCCGATGTTCTGCTGGAGATACAGAGACCCGCCAAGACGAACCCCTTCGGGGTTCGTCAACAAGCACATGACGCTGTTGTTGATGCCGTTCATTTCTCCGCCCTGGGCTTCCATCTCCGTCTACCTGGAGGGAGAATATAATTCAGAACGGCGGCAGCGGTGGCGGCGGCGGGGGCGGGGGCGGCGGCGGCGGCGGCGGCAGGAGTAATAAGCTCGTAAGTCGGAAAAAGACGGCCTAAAAATCTTAAATCGGCTTAACGAGGGAGAATATAATTCGATGACCTAAATACGTGAATTGATCGGCTTAACAGCACTAGAATTTTAGGCTCGGTTTTTTAGCTGTAAAATACTAAAATGTGATGCATCAATTAGAATTTGCTTAATTTTAATTTTTAAATGGAAATCAATTTTATTTAAAATTTTCTAACGATGTTCGGCCCCCCTCAAAAGGTATTTTGAAATTGGAATTCGGTATCGCTGCTCAGATCTCATCATCACCGGTTAGGTTAGATCCTCGACAATATTAAATAAGATAGAGTTGTTTTGAGTACCATACTGCAGTTAGATCCACTTCATGTTCTAACTGTGTATTTTAAGTAACTTGTGCTGCAGTTAGGTTATTCCACCTAAACTAGTATGATGTTCAATTTTTTGTAGAAACTTTGTTTCAATTTTCTAAATGCATTATGTTTCAATTTGTTTTAATTTAATGTAGTATGATGTTCAATGTGTTTTAATTCCCTCACTATGTGCAAATAACTCAAAATAGAATCAATGAAGAGCTGTCATGTTAATATGTACATTTATTTCTTTTTTTGATTGATGATTTTGATTATGACTTGAATTCTGAATATGAATCTGAAATATATATCAAAGGTGTTGTCTTAATAGCGTTTGCTGCATTGGCAGCCACATTACAGACCATTCCAAAAGATCAACTACCATATGCATCTAAAAATGTGTTGTGATCTATTTTACTAGCTCGTATTTATAATGGTTCAAATAACAACTGTTTTTGTACTTTCATTTGTTTGTAGTTGGATGAAAAAGAATTAGACTCGGATTCTGAATATGAATTCAAAGTCATTATTAAAGGTGCAGTATTGACAACACTTGTTATAGCTGCAACTGCACTACAAAACATTCCAAAAGAACCAGCACACGTTGCATCTAATAGTGCGGTACAATCTACTTTATTACGTCGCATTTATGACGGACCTAATGTCAACTGTTTCAGTGTGTTACGTATGAGTAAGTCTGCTTTTGGAGAGTTGTGTGATATCCTACACGCAACAAATTTACTTCACGAAAGTTTATATGTTTCTGTAAAGAATCCATTACTCTTTTCTTATATATCTTGACACACAACCGCAATTTTTGGGATGTTAGTATTACTTATAAGAGGTCCATGGACACTATCAGTAGACATTTTGGTCTAGTGCTAAGAGTTATTCTACACATAGGCAAGGATTGCATTATGTTGCCAGAGTCTAGGCAACAATCCACTTGGAGGTGGTTTGAGAACTGCGACAGTGCCTTAGATGGAACTCATATTGAAGTCACAGTGCCAAAGAAAAATAAGGGTAGATTTAGAAATCGTAAGCAGGCAATCACGACTAATGTTCTCGGTGTTTGTGACAACATGAAATTTTTATATGTACTGCCTGGTTGGGAAGACTCCTCTTCAGATTCTAGAGTTTTGCGAGATGCTCTAGAGCGGCCAAATCGATTCAGTGTACCAACTGGTAAATTATCAAACACAATTTATTTGTCTTCTATGTTAACAATAAGATTATTTGTTTATGAATTCATATATGTGTAGGTAAATACTACCATGTTGATGTTGGGTATACGAATGACTCTAGTTTTCTACCTCCTTATCGTTCCACACGATATCACCTTAAAGAGCGGTCGTCGCGGGATAATAACCTCACAAATTATAAAGAGTAATTTAATTTACGTCATACACGGGAAAGGAATGTAATAGAGAGGACTTTTGGCTTGCTAAAAAACGATGGGTCATACTGAGACAACCATCTTTTTTGACATTAAAGTGCAGGTATTTGTAAAATTACAGTTGTCAATTATTAATGCAAATTACCTAATATATTCATACGGGGTGGTATTAACAAATGCAAATTTACAGGTATAAATTATTAATGCATGCTGCATTTTACACAACTTTTTAGTCGAGCGGAGATCAGAGAATGATGTTCGGTTACTCAATGAGGTGGACGCAGAGTTAATGGCGGTGGATCATGAAGAAGAGTTATATGAGTACCCTGAAATGGTCAATCCAATTCAAAACACACCGGAGTGAACCAATTTTTGAGATAACTTAGCAATATCTATGTTTGACGAGTACTAAACTCGTAGAGGACTAATGTAATTTAAGAAGACGGGGCAATATCAATGTTTAAGGTTAATGTATTGTTTAATGTTATGTCTTGTTTAACGAGTATCATATTCATAGAAGATTGACTGTTTAATGTTATGTCTTGCTTAAGTTTAATTGTTTATTGTTCAATGTTTAAGCTAAACTTAATGGTTTAATATTCAATGTGTAGCTTATGTTAACTGTTTAATTATATTATGGGGAAATCAAACGAAGCTTCTACAACTAAGAGTGAACAATCATATATATACTTGACTGTTCAAATGGATACAACTCTATCAAATGTGATGCTCGAACAACATAACATGAGACACAAAACACCCAATGGATGGAAGTCTACAGCCTTTACTGCAGCCATATCCACGTTGAAAGAGAATTATAATGTGGATGTTAACAAAGAAAAGATCACAGCCCGCATGAAAACTTGGAACAAATATTATCATAATGTAATTGCTATGCTAAATACAAGTAGCTTTGGATGAGACTGAGAACTGCATATAGTTAAGGTTGATAGGGAGGAGGTCTAGGCAAACTACGTAGAGGTAACCAACAGTATAGAATTGTTAAGTAAAAATCGCTCTAGTATTGTCATTTATTAATTTGTGCAAATGTGTAGGCACATCCACCCGTGAAACATTACAAAGGCAAAGTTATTATGAACTGGTCTGATTAGGGAGTGTTATGTGGCAACGATAAATCCATTGGAAGTCATGCTGCTACCATAAATGAGAATGTGATTAAGGTAGACAGGGAGTCCTTCATGAAAAAAAGTGTCACACCAGGAGATCGTGATGTACTGAGAGGAGAAGGTAGCGCCAAAAAGAAAAAGAAGAAATCAGTTGGGATTGATGCATTGGCAGAAGCAATAACCAGTGTTGTCACTAGCATGGATAAGTCATTTCTTGGGAGACACACTTTAGCTGCAGATGCGTCTATGGCATATGCCCAAACCATATACATTGCCCTTGGAAATCTATCGAGTCTGAAGAGGCATGAATTACTCACAGTTATGGATATACTCTCTCACGATACCACTAAGTATGAGATATTCATGACTTTGCTAGACGATCTGAAATTGGAGTGGTTGCGCTTGCAGTTTAAGTGGCAGTATTTAGGGGGACTGTATGCTTGTGGCCTTTATGTTTGTGGGCCTCGTTTGCGGACTTTATGTTTATCGAGTTTTTGATTGTGGACTGTATGTTCATCGAGTTTTTGTTTGATGTTTGGCTTTATCTTTGTGAACTTTATTTGAACTATATTTTAAGTGCACTCAGTTTTTCTATTCTGTTAATTTCAATTCAAGATTTGAATTCCATTATACATCCGAACAGCAGAATTGTCCAATTCCAATGCCTGATGCTCAATTCTGCGTAGCAGCCGAACAACAGAATTGGAATTCAGCCAATTCCAATTCATGCTAATTTTAGAATTGGCTGAATTCCAATTCCTCAATTCCAATTCTGGGGGGCCGAACGGAGCGTAATGGAAATCAATTTTATTTTGGTTGTTTGATTGAATGCAGAAAAAATACCGTTTCAAAAATAAAATAGTAATTTTATTGTTTGGTTGTATGTATTCGTGTCCAAAAAATCCGATCGGGTCGGGCTGGGACCTGGCCGATCTGACCCGAACTTTTTGCCAATCGGGCTCGGCCCGGGCCTGACTTGAGCCAGACCGGGCTTGAACTCCCACTACAAAAATGGGGTCGATAAGACCATCCAGGCCGGCCTGATTTCCACGGCCCGGGAAAAGCCATGATTTAGCAAATGTCAAAATCTAAAATTTTAAAAACACTAGTGCAAGACAAAATGACACGAATAAAGTCCACATAATTAATTATGAATCCACATGTAGGCTCTGTTTGGGGGGGGGGCTTATTTTCACTGGTCAAGCGGTTACGACTGCATGAACCAGACAGGTTCATGTGGTTGCTTGATCAATGAAAATAAGTCCCCCCAAACGATGTCGTAATCAATAAAAAAAAATAAGTGGTGTTAGGTCCTCCTGATTGCCACCGGCAAAGCCATGAGAATGTCATTCTTCTTGTTGTCAACGCTCAACATATCATTGAACTTTATGATCTCAAGCTTAGTCAGACTTGCAATAGTTGTAATGGCCACATATATCTATCTGCTCATGAGATCGGTGTTGGAGGCTGAGAAGTCACACTGTTATCCGTGTACATGTAAGAACCCCCCTCCCGGTAATTGTTCACCGCCGAGGGGAGATTCTTATGCCAGGGACAAATGTCATATAGCAGTGTTAGCACTCAAGCTAAGCACTGCCATATGCCACTTGCCCCTTAAGGCGAGTAATCATTACATCACAGTGCTTCCAACCATAAAAAGAAGACAAAAGAAAAGCAAAAATCCAAACTTATATATATATATATAAAAGATGATCAGAGTAAAGTTGGTACAATCAAGAGGTACTAGGGCTAAAACGTGCCCAACTAAGATTGTACTAATACCTTAGACAAAAAAGGAAGGGACCACCACAAAAGAAACTAAGGCGGCATAACGCCTTAGACAAAAAGGTGCTACTGAATCCACTAAGGCGACAGACTGCCTCAGACAAAAAGGTGCTACTAAGCACTCAGACTATGCTATAAAACCTATAATCAGGAGAGGGCCATGTTGTAAAGGCAATTACTTACTTCTCTCACAATTTCCTCTATTGCGGGAATTGGATCAGGGGCAGGGTCCATGACTGCGGGCATCTCCATATCCATCTCTAGGATTCCTGGCAGGGGCTGGAATTGGGGCTGGAGTTGGTATTGCGGGGCTTGCTGCGGCTGGGAACTTGGATGGTTTTATAGAAAACCATTAGTCATAAAAACTTAGTCGGATTACCACTCTTTCCTCACCATATCCGCGGAGAGGAAAATAATAATTTAGCATAAGCAGAGGCAGTTTAAATGTATGAAATGATAAAGTTTTCACAAATTTGAAAGACAGTTAGAGAAAGAAGGAAAAACGGGGAAACGTAAATGACCCAGCTTTATAAGAATGCTCATACATCCTTATAAGTCAGGTTTATTTACAGTTTCATTTATATTGCATAAATATATAACAAGTATAATATTAAAACAATAACTTAGCTTATATGAATGCCAATACAGACATATAAGTTAAGGGTCTCGCAAGTTTCTTATCTTACAAGAATACCCATACAAACTTGTATTGTAAGTGTTTTAAAGATGTAATGTATACTAAATAAAATTGATATGATGAACTAGAGTTTCGATGTCTAAGTCCTTACTCAGTCCACTTGTTAAGTGGGTTGCTAACCACACAGTCCTTATCATTGTGGTGTATGATAGCAGCGGATCATACTTCTCCGCTCCTAGTTAGGTGCACACCACCCCCTAGGCCTTGCATACAAAACTGGACCATGCTTTGTACTCCACCTATTATTCCTAAGAACCGTAAGGATAATGACACGTACTAAGGGGGTTTGTCCACCAGGAATTTAACCACAAGACATATTTCCCCTTCATAATCCAAAGAGTCTAACACGCTAGTCTCTCCGACAGTGTGTTGTGTGGTAAAGTGGTTAGACCCGCCACAGAGTTTATTAATTATTTTATTTACAATAAAGCCTCGTACCAGGCTTACTACCCAGCCTTTACAACCTGTTACCGTAATGTAAAGCTTAATTGATAACCACCCTTAACCTGGAGGTAATCTAGAGTTTTCTTTAATAATACATCCAAGGTGCTTGATTTAAATTACCCATTGGCCAGGTAATGTTGGGTACATTGGTCACAATGTACTTGATTTGAAGAAGTCCTTTCAGCTCAATGATATACACATAGTTGTATTTGATGAATGTTAAGTTCATGTGTGCAGGAAAATAAAGCTAAGTACAAAAGTGTCGAGGCACTGGGCAAGTGTCGATACCTTTGTCAAGGAAGTGCTGAGATAAGGAGAAAGTTGTGTCGACACTCAGGACTAGTGTCGACATACTTAAACAAGAAGTGTTGATTCATGGATAAAGTTGTGTCGATACCCGGGAATTGGGTCGACACTATGATACAAGAAAGCAACCATGTTGACACTCAGGACTAGTGTCGACATACACTGCACAAGTTGTATCGAGACAAAGAGAAGTTGTGTAGACACTAAAGACAAGTGTCGACACACTTTATACAAGCAATGTCGAGACTAAAGACAGCTGTGTCGACATTCAGGACTAGTGTCGACACTAAGGACTAGTGTCGACACAATTCTCAAGCTGAGTCAAGACTGGAAGCAAGCAGTGTCAACACTTAGGACTAGTGTTGTCACATTCTACATCAGCTGTATCGAGACATAGTGAAGATTGTGTCAACACATTTAGAAGTATGTCGATACCACTACAAGAGTAGTGTCGACACTCAGGACTGGTGTCAACACATCTAACAGCCGAGTTTCAACACTTCAAGCAGAATTGTTTCCTCAGTACAAAAATCAAGCCAGAGGGTATGACAACTGTCAGAACTGTCAGATTTTAGTTATTAACTGAATCAGCCTATTACCTTTGACAGAGTTTATATAAAGGAATCAACTCTTCAGAAAAGATAGTGAGAAAAATTTGGCAAGTCCAGATCTAAGAAGCAATCTGCTAGAATTCAGAAGGTGGAGAGAAGCTGGATCAAGAATCGTCTTCGATATTCTCCAGCCTAGATCTACCCTAATTTCAACTTCAAGAAGCTTTGAAAAGCTTAAAAGGGTTGGATCAAATCTATCACTTCAAGTTCAAAGGAAGCAAACAGATCAGGATCAGATCAAGAAGCATTCACCCATTTCTCTCTTGCTGGGTGACTAGTTCTGAATCAATTTCTTTTACTTTTATTAATTTTGTAAGATCTACCTGTAAATTTGAGTGTAGGGGAAACATTTTCTCTGAGTTGTAAGCCTGTGTTATAAATGCTGATGTATGGCAGGGATTTCCTGAGGTAGGAGAAGTGGGAATTTCTCTGAGTTGTAGGGCATGATTTGCCCGAGCAGTAGGAGTGTGGATACATTCTGAGGTAGAGTTCTAGGGACAAACTTGAGGTGTAGGATCTTGGTGATCTGAGTGGTAAGACTTGTAAAGTCTGGGTTGTAGGGGCCGGCTGTGCTCTGAGCTGTAAGATCTAAGGATCTGAGTAAAGGAAGAAGGAGTTTGGTTGAATCTAGTTCATTGCTAGATAGGCGAAGGGTAAAGTGGATGTACCCATAAATTGGGGAACCACTATAAAACTGTGTGTACTGTGATGTGTATATTGTGTTTGGTATGCAGTGATAGTTCTAGATTGCTGTTAAGATTATCTTTTTTTATTTGATATTTAATTTAAAGAAAGTATATCTCTGAATTAAAAAAGGCAGCCAAGATTCCAATTGGACCTATTCACACCCCCCTCTAGGTCACTCTCAATACTAAAACAAATATTTATAATTGGTATCAGAGGGAGGTTCACTGAAAAAGACATAACAATATAGTGAGAATCCAAAGGATTGTAGAGAAAGATATATCATGGCTTAGAGGGAAAACAATTCCATCAAGCTCCTTGTATGTTCCAAAGAAAATTTTAGAATATGGAAGGAAAGAGTCAGATTATTCATGGAGGCAGCGAATCCAAGAATTTACTTCACAGTGATTGAAGGACCTTTCATTACCAAGAAAGTGTCAGTTCTTGATGTAAACATCAAGACACCCAAGACTTACATGGAGATGGATAAGGATGAAATCATTCTGGCCTCTATGGACAAGAGAACTCAGGATATTATAGTCAGTGCAATAGATGATTCCACTTTTCAAAATCTGATTCATTGTAAAACATCAAAAGAAATGCGGGAGTCACTAATTGTCTATATGGAAGGAACTGAAGAGGTCAGAGATGATAGAAAATTTCTGCTAAGCCAACAATATGAAACATTCAGACAGGATATGAAAGATTCAGTGGTTGAATGTTTTGAAAAGTTCTTCAGAACTATAAATAACCTGAGGACTTATGGCAGGAGCTTTACTAACTATGAACTTAATGACAAGTTTTTGAGGTCCCTGAATAAGGAATGAGACATCAAGATCTGTGTTATAAGAGAAATGAGCAATTTAGCCAATATAGATCCCCAGGCTATATTTGGCAAGCTGCTGTCCCATGAGTTATAACTCAACCTCAGGAAGTCTGAAGAAGATTCAGCTAGAGCACACATTAGAGAAAAGTCCTTGGCCTTAAAGGCTGAGACTTGTAGGAAGGTTAGAGAAAAGTCAACACTCTCAGAGGAACAAGACATAACCTCTGAGTGTATAGAATCATCCTCATTAGGAGGAGACTTAACTGAGGAGGAATTGTCTCTCTTCTCTAGACAGTTCAAGAAGATGTTGAGGAGAATAAGGCAGGGCAGCTGGAAGGGTCCAGCTGGAGACTCTTCTCTCAAGAAGACCAATCATCCAGAGAAACCCAGGAAGAAGAAATCTGGGGACAGATATGGTTCTTCACAGAATAATTATATTAAGACTAATATTGTGTATAATTGTTGCAACAGGCAAGGGCATGTCATAGTTGATTGCCCGACAAAAAGAAAGGAGAAAAAGTCAGAAAACTTGAAGACTGGACAGCACAAAAAGGCTGATAAAAGCCTTTTGGCAAAGAAACAATCTACACCATCTGATAGTGAGTCTGATTCATCAGAATCAGAAGAGGATGAGACTCTTGTGGGCCTGATGGCTGTTGAGGAGACTCAATTAGGAGAAGAAGGACATGATTGTTCAAGTCTTGCTAAGGTAAAACCAACCTCTCTTAGTTTTACATCAGACTCTTTTTCTACATCAGAAAATAAATCATGTTCTTACTCCTCTAATAATAAAGAACATGATTCAGACACTGAAGTTGATTTTAACACCCTTATCAATAGATATGGGAAGTTATTAAAGGCCTTGATTGCAAGCAAAGAGCTTGCTAAGAATCTAGCCAATGAATTAGAATCCTTGAGAGGAGTATCTTTTCAGTTGGAAAGGGCCAACATAAAGTTGGACCTACAAAAATAAAAATTATAGAACTAACTAACAAGATAGATAGCCAGGCAGAAGTAATAGTTGAACATGTCAAGACTACCAAGGACCTGGAAGCAAAGCTCACCCAGGAAAGATAGCTCCTGACTCAGTTCACAAAACCCAAGTCAGTGCTACCTATCATAGATACATTTTCTGCACCATTTAGAAGTGATGTAGGTTATGGAAAAAATAAAAAGTTTTTTAAGAAGTATGATCCTAAGGGTAAAGCCCCAATCGATCCAGTTAAGTCATCTCCCAAGCATCTGACTTCTAACAAATGCAATGAATTATGTGTTCCTGGACACATGAATTCTGAGTGCACTACCAACAATGTCAATAAAGAGCCTTGCTGGGAGGGACATACATCTAATGATAATAAAGGTCAAAAACCACCACAAAGGGTGATCAATCCAAGAAGCCAATGAATTCTTAGAGCTGGTTCCAGTGCACCACACCAAAATCTGAAAGGTAAGGGTGTAAACTTTGCACCACTACCTTGGAAGTTGTATGTAAAATCCAAGTTGCACAAAAAGAATAACTTCAAATGTGCAACCAAAGAAAAGATATAATCGATTTGAGTGTTGGTGCTGTCGGAAGGTTGGGCATTTTGCCCTAGATTGTTGATATAATCCAACAACACTTTTATATAAGACTCAATCAGGTTTGTTTAGAAAGCATGATGTGTTTAACACAACATAGCCTAACAGGAACCAAGGCCCCAAAACTATTTGGGTGCCTAAGGTAAATTAATTCTGTGTTTGCAGGTGGAACCAAGTACCATAGGAGGGCCAATATGGTACTTGGATAGTGGCTGCTCCAGGCACATGACTGGAACAAGGAGTTTACTAAGGGATTATACTCCAGTTAGGAATTGATCAAAAGTCATCTTTGGAGGGTCAAATAAAGGACTCGCCAAGGGATATGATAATATTTCTAATGGCCCAATTACCATCACTAAAGTGGCTTATGTGGACGGATTGAACCACAATCTGATAAGAATAAGTCATCTTTGTGATATTGGTTATAAAATTATTTTCCACAATGACAAGTGTCTGATAAGGAATCCAAGCGATCAAGAGATCATCTTGTCAGGAACTAGGAGTGGGAATATTTATTTTCTAAATTTCTTAATTGTAAATGAGAAATCACCTGTATGCCTAGTAGCTAGTGAGGAAGACTCTTTGTGTGTGCAATGACATAAGAGGCTGACTCATTTAAACTATAAAGTAATGAGCAAACTATTCTCTATGGAATTAGTTAGAAACAGTCTACAGCTCAAATGCTCTAAAGAAGGCTTATGTCTTGCATGTCAAAAATGCAAGAAGACAAAAGTCTCCTTTAAGAGCATATAGTCCAAAGATACTGAGAGGTGTCTGTACATACTTCATATGAATCTATTTGGTCATATGCAAGTTCTTAGTTTGGGTAGGAAGTCTTATACCTATGTGATTGTGGATGATCACTCTAGTTTTGCTTGGGTATTCTTCTTAAGGAGAAAGTCTAAAACACTAGACACCCTTGCTGATTTTGTCAAACAAGTTCAGAATGAGATGATATGTTCTGTGGTCAAACTTAGAAGTGACCATGGTACAAAATTTTAATCTGAAAAGATGAAAAATTTCTGTAAGGAACTAGAGATCTTTTAGGAGTTCTCCTCTCCAAGAACACCACAACAAAATGGAGTTATTGAGAGGAAAAATAGAACACTCATTGAGGTAGCTAGAACAATGCTGAGTGATACATCTCTCCCAGAATATTTCTGGGTTGAGGCTGTAAACACAACATGCTATGTTCAGAATAGAGTATTGATCAATAAGAATCACAACAAGACTCCTTATGAACTAATGAAAGACAGAAAACCAAATCTGTCATACTTCAAATTTTTTGGTAGTAAGTGCTATGTATTGGACAATGAAAAACTTATCTAAATAAGTTCTTAGAGAAATCATATGAAGGAATATTTGTAGGGTATAGTGTACATAACAAAGCATACAAGATCTACAACTTGAAACATCAAGTTATAGAAGAGTCAATTAATGTAGTTTTTGATGAAACTTCTATTTTATATAATGAGATCTCTAACAACTCTAGTCTAAGTGATGTAGATTCTAGGATGGAAAAGTTAAATATAGGTGATTCACATGATCTAGAGTTACACACTAGAAATAATGTAGAAATTCATATAGAAAATACAGTAACTGCCAAGGGGGAGGAAGAGAATCATCCTAATCCTCCTACAGAACTAGGTGATGGTAGGCACCTGCCAGTAGTAGTTAGACATCTTAGAGATCATCATATTGATCAAATAATATGTGATGCTAGACTAGGAGTAACTACTAGAAGTAGACATCATAATGAGGTTATATACTCTAATTTTCTCTCTCAGGTAGAACCTAAAAAGTTTGAAGAAGCCAATTCAGACCCCAAATGGATTTTGGCTATGCAAAAAGAGCTCAATCAATTTGAGAGATGTAAAGTCTGGAGTCTAGTTTCTAGACCTAGTGATCACAATGTCATAGACACTAAGTGGATTTATAGGAATAAACTAGATGAGCATGAGATTATAGTTAAGAACAAAGCTAGATTAGTGGATAAAGGATATAAACAAGAGGAAGGGATAGACTTTGACCAAAATTTTACACCTATAGCTAGACTATAAGCCATAAGGTTGTTTTTAGCTCATGCAGTATACAAAGGATACAAGGTATACCAGATGGGTGTAAAGCCAACAGTCCTTAAGGGTACACAGATGCAGATTTTGTAGGGTATAAAAAAGATAGAAAAAGTACTTCTAGAACTTGCCAGTTTCTAGCAAAAAGACTCATAAATTGGAGAAGCAAGAATCAAACAAGTGTTGCAATTTCTACAACAAAATCTGAGTATATATCTGTTGGAAGTTGTTGTGCACAGTTGCTGTGGATTCAGCATTAACTACTGGACTACAGTGTACAACTAAGTAAATCTGTTATGTTTTGTGATTATACTAGTGCAATTTCTATTGGAAATATCCTATTTCATATAGTATAACTAAACATATGGAAATTAGATATCACTTTCTTAGAGAAAATGTAGAAAAAGAAAATATTAGCTTACAGTATACTCTAATATAAAGACAAGTTGCCGACATCATTACAAAACCCCTAGATGAAAGCAAGTTCAATTACTTAGAAAGCAAGTTCACTCAATGCTTCTGGACTTAGAAAAATTCCAGCTAATTTTGTTCTCAGCTGTTTACCTCTTGACTGCCTCGGCGCTTCCTGCTTTATTTAGAAGCGTTGAGTGAACTTGCTTCACTTAATGCTTTTGGACTCAGAAAGTTTCCAGCTAACTTTGTCTCTGTTGTCTCAGCTATCAACGCCATCTTTTCAGCTATCTCAGCTGTCTCAACGCCATCTTCTCAGCTATCTCAGCAGTCTCAACGCCATCTTCTCAACTATCTCCGCAGTCTCAAGGCCATCTTCTCAGCTGTCTCAGCCATCTCAACATCTTCTTCTCAGTGGTCTCAGCGCTTATGCCTTAGACAAATTTTCTGGCTTTAACTTAATAAGCTTTGAGCTGAGCTCGACGATCTGTAACTTGATCTCGACGAACGTCGATCTGAGTTCGACGAATTTTGTATTCTAATTTCTTAAGCTTATGCTGAGTTGAGCTCGATGATCATCAAGCTGATTTCGACGAACTCTGAGCTGAGTTCGACGAAATTTGAGTTTACTGCGCAACTCATTTTTCTTTACTTTTCCAATCAAGGACTACCTGCATGCATGAACTAAAGCACACATCAAATACACTACGCCCCTTAGCATGAATAGTGATGCTTCTTCAAATCCTGAGGAACATTGTAGGGAATAATTCCCGACAATCGCCCCCTATTTGAAGAAGACAGAACACATACCCATGCTAAGGTGCATCAACACAAGAAATATCTGATGAACACATTGTCATGATCATTATCCATCTAAGTACTGGAAAACTCCCCTAGATGAGATGACTTAACACTATAATTATGAGTTCTGAATTATCAATTATTGACATTGTAATAATATGATTAAGATCTACCTAATCATTAACTTAGCCAGACAACAATAGAAAATTAAAAAATATGTCAAGAAATAACATATTTACCAACCATAGATATATAAGTGAGAATTTTAAGCACATTAGACAAAACAATGAAGTTAGGTCCAAACCATATTAATTTCATTGATACAGATTTGAAATTTTTACATTGTTGGTATACATTACAAGATAAGATGTGATAATTTAAACAATCCTAAGCTAGCAGCAATTTATCAGTTGTTCCTTGATGAACTTGCACCAACATCCTTAGTTGCAGCAGTCTTCTTCAAGGATTCATCTTTGTCCTTCTACCTCTTGAAGTAGAGGAATGACTTTGGGATGTATCTTGAAGGCATTCTCTTAGGATTGCTTCTCCTTACCAGATTTTCTTTAAATATTCTTTCTCTTAAGGAGTTTCTTTCCATATGTTTTATCCATTTCTCTGAGGGATAAACACTATCAATATTCTTTAGAATTTGTCCATGGCTGATCCAAGCATTTATGATGATAGACTCAGAGGCATCACTTAGTTGTTCATAATCAGGATCATTTCTGTTCTCAGCTCTTCTCTTGGCCATGAACTCTTCAGCCATCTGAGTCCCTTCCCTTTTTCTTCTAGCAACAAGTTGTGCATCATGTGCAAGTCTAGCTTGAGCTGGGAAGTCTAAATCCTCCGGCCTCTGGTTATCTAGTATAGGCAGATGCAATGCAACCCTAGTGCCTTGAATTGCTTTGAATGCATGATCTTCAATGAGTCCTACAATCTTAGCATGTCTGCTCTCCCCCTTTCTACCTTCTTTAGATATAGTCTGATGCTGTAAGTTGGTGGTAGATTCAGTTTGATTTGATAACTGTTGAAGTATTCTCTCATTATCAGTAAGGAGCTCATTTTTCATAAGCATTGCCTGCTCCATAGAGTGGAGAGCTACATTGGTCACATGCTGATTTATATGATCTGCTGCACCCTTGATTACTTAATCAGTTGCACTCAAAATTTTTTTGACATATCCAATGTTAGTTGTAGAGAATTGCTAGCTTGTTTCTATGGACTTCATAAGGGTAGTCAACTTTGTGCCAGCAGTTCCAGCCATGTTAAACCAGGTAGTGACCTATTTATTCAGGTGAGAGGTTTCTTCTTTGCATTCCTTGACTTCACTTGATAGCTCATCCCTCAGCTTGGCAACAGAGTGGTCAACATACTCCTTGAGGGTTGATGTTTAAGCATCCAACATTGCTTTGATCTGGTTCAGAAATCCCTCATTGGAGATGGGGGTAGGTGAGGTATGGCTCATGGGAGGAGGTGTAACATTCTGAGTAGGGATCTGAGAAGGCTCACCCTCAACTACAACACCTATAGTGGAAAGTATTTCCTTAGCTAAAGTTGTATTAGTATTATAAATCAAGAGGGAATGAGTTTTACCTGTAGTACGTGCAGACCCAACTATCTTATTGACAACTTGATCCAAGTTTGTCACATCCATCTGATCATGCTCCCCCTCAGACTGAGCATCTTTCTCTAGGCTGGACTTATCAAGATAAGTTTTTAATGTTGCAGATGCCTCCCTGTTATCTTCTTCAGCAGGGAGATCTTCACTTGCTGCAATACCATCAGTATCACCCATAACTGCCTCATCTTTAGCAGTAACCTCTTCTTCAACAGCATTTTTTGACACTTGTCCTGACTTCGGACTGGCATGGATTTCATCAACATGCATAGCAGAGTCATGGAGTTGGATGTTTGTTGAAGACAGACTCAAGGTTAAGTCTATCTGCAACCCAACATCAGCAGGGGGCATCTCCTAGCTCAGGCTCAGAGCAGGAAGAATTGTCTACTTCAACAATATGTTGTGGTTTATCCCTTGAAGAATATTTTATGCCTGAGGGTTGGCTTTTGGGTAGGATTCTAGAGAATCTATCCAAGATCTTTATGTTCATTCATTTTAGGTAGTGAATTTTCACCCCTGTTCCTATTTGAAGGTGTCAGGATAGGAATTTATTAGATATAAGGAAATAATTCGGCCCATATTTGGAGAGGATATGCAGTCTACTATTCTCTGGTAGATGAGAGAAGTCCATGAAGTCTTTCTATTCAAGATAAGTCTTGTCATGACTTCAAACATGGTCCTGGAGATGGTGTCATGTGACCCAGGTTTGCCAATAAGGGCTTTCCCTACAATGTCTGCAAGCAGTTTTCCTCTCTGATTGAAGAATTTCCTTTTAAGAGACCCAAATTTGGCCTCATTATACCCACACCATGTGAGAGCAGTGTATCTGTCCGTGATGGCGAGCTCCTCTTCCTTGACAGGGTTGACGAAGGGTATATGGAGAGCCTTGCCTATTCTCTTAGGGTTTATCTTTATTTTGATATCGTCAACTTTATACCTAAGAGAGTTTTGAGAGGGAGACATTTTGATGTTTGAGAAGAATTCCATTACTTCTTTTCTAAGAATGGTGGAGGGTTCGAAAAGAGTGTATTCCAAGCCTACAACCTCAATCATCCTTAACACAGCTTTAATCTCAGAGGAGGCATGATTGAATCTATCCCTCACGATTTCGTATCCATCCTGAAGCTCCTTGATGACGTTTGGCGCCATTTAGATAGTGCGGCAAGACGCTGAGAAGTTTTCAGTCTCGACGACTAGGGTTAAGGCTTTGGAGAGTGAAGTGGCTTTTCGTTTCTTGCTGCCTTTATATACTTAATGAGTAGATTTAATTAATTTAATTAAGTTTCTCATTTGACTATTAAGTTTGGTATTTTCGACTTTACGGAATGCCCGACAATTGTGGTTTTACTATATCACTCAGCTTTTCTTTTATTAGTTCTATGCATGCTTAATTTGTGGTTTTCTTTATTGATAGGTTGTACAATTTTCTTAATTTGGTAAAAACTTTATCAAGATAAATAGAAGGGGACCTAACATGTTAATGGGCCAGTTCCATTGGCACTCAATTTATGCACTGTTTTGCCCTAAGACTTGCTAATAAGTTACTTGTAATTTTTAAGTAAATTACAAATAGATCTTGCAACACAAAATCTTGCAAGAATTAACAGTGTAGTTGATTGAATCACTGTTTTTCTATTTGCTCGATTGTATTCATCTTTGAGTACAACTAACAAAACTCAATCAAATAACAAGCAAAATCTCTATATAAGAGAGAGAGAGAGACATACCTTGAGGCTTGTTTCCTCTAGCTTTTGAGGATCACTTACTTGACAGCCTCAACCTTGATTTGTTGCCTTTTCTGGAGCATATTCCTAGCGCAACTATCCTGTCCCAGACATTTACCTGGAACACTCACTGTCCAAATACCAAGTCTTAAGTGGACATGTACTTGGATTATCCTGCAAAATAGAGTTCATTTACCCTTAGACACCCAATGATAATTAGGCCCTAGGTTCTTGTTAGCATCATAAACATATGCCCAACTCTCTTCCTGGGCTGAGCACCCAACTGTTCACTAGTCACATTCAGGTTATGCCAGCAGTCATTGACATAGTGACTCACTTTCCCACATCACCAACATTTTTGAATGTTGTATCTTCTATTTAGGACAACATAGAATTATTATCCATGAGAGAAGTGAGTAATACCAGACTTTACTGGATGAGTATTGCATGAGGCTGCCCCGTTCTTCTTGAGTGAAGGTGCTGAAGTTCTAAATACAGCTTGTCCAGTATGGGCCAGTTGTATTTTTGGAGCCTGCCATCTGGTGGACTCACTCATTTCCTTAGATAGAGGATACTTAGATCCAAATCTAAAGACTTTCTCCTGAATCTTGTGGATAAAGTGGACAGTGTCACTCTTTCTTGGATCACTGGTGGAGTACACATTTAATTGACCCTTCTGGAGTGGTGCAAACTTGACAGCTTTAGAAGGTAATTTCACCTTTTGGAATACTGTCACTTTATCAGGGATATTTGATTTGACATGATAATCAGTGTGATCAATTCCCAACTTCTCAGAAGTTTGGCAAGTTGCAACTTTTGGCAACTTACCAAGAGATTGAGAAGGGTTAATCATAATCCATAATCTCTCAACAAACTTTTGCTCTAGATATTTAATGTGCTTGGATTTTTCTTCTAGAAGCTTGGTCTGACACTCAAGGCTTTTCTTGAGTTCAGACACCTCATGACACATCTTACAAAACTCACTAGATTTATTGTTATATAGAGTTTTGTAAGGCTTGAGGACTGCAATCTCCTTAGCTTGCCTCTTGGCAAGTTTTCTGCTCTTCTTTAGAGCATCCAGGAGTAGTCTATACTTGTCAATCAATTGATTGACATCGGCTTTAGATTCTGAGCAATCTTTATCACATGATGAAGATGCATCAGTATCTGGACTGGTCTTATAATCAAAAGAAGATGAAGAGATGGAGAGAGGAGGTACCTTGATTATTTTAGTGTCTGGCTGAATTCTTTCTTCTTCAATCATTGCCATCATACCATGACATTCATAGTCTTCTTTATCCACCTCATTGTCACTGTCTGAGTATGATAGAGGGGCCCTGATTCCTATCCTGGCAGCAGGATATTCCACTTCTTCTTCTGGATTTGCAGCAAATGATATCAGCCCTAAGTAGGCTTCTTCCTCTTTATCTTCAAAATCTAAGGATGAAGAATCTGTCCAGCTTCTCTCCATCTTGGTCACAAAGGACTTTTTCTTCTTATTCTCATCTTCAGACTCAGAGCCACTGTCAGAAAGACTGACTTTCCCTATCCCTTCAATATAGTCAGTAAGAGAATCCCACATCTCTTTGGCTGACTTGTAGTGGACCACTCTAACGAGGGTTGAGTCATTCATGGCACTCACCATGATGTGTTGTGCCCTCTTATCCATAGATGCAAGGTTGATGATCTCCTTCAGACATCTTTGCATAACTCTTTGGAGTCTGGATGCTTGCATCTGAAGTTGATACCTTCATGGGGATGAAAGGTCTTTCATGAACTTTTGCAAGCACCCTAAGATTAGAGGATTCCATGATTTGCTTGACCCTTTCTTTCCAAGTCTTAAAGTTCTCCTTATTGCAGACTTGAAGCTCCATTCCTTGTGGTTCTCTTTTGAACCCACAAGTGTAGCCCTTTTAGTTAAACTTGGAGGTATACTCAGATTGTTCAATCCTTTTTAAGGAACCTCCCTCTGATACCACTTGAAAGTTATTTAATTGAAGGTTAGCTAATCACCTGGGGGGGTGAATAGGTCTTTGAAATTTATAGCTTCTTTTGCTGTTTTCTTACTACACTATCTAGAGCTTATCCTTATGTCCTGCAATAAGAAAGTAAAATAACCACACACAGCAAGTACATAAGTATTTATAGTGGTTCCCCAATTGGGTACATCCACTTTCCCTCCCACCTTTCCAACTTACTTGTTGGACAAGGCACAAACTCTAGCACTATACTCTTTAGAGCTTACACCGTAGGCCCACAGCCTTACTCTCAGTGTGCTGCAACACACCTACACTCAGTACCCCTCCAGGTACTTGCAGCTCAGCCTCCTCCAAGGCCTACAACTCAGTGACAAATTTATCACCTACAGCTCAGTGGCTCTTTAGCCACCTACCTAAGGCACAAAGCCCTACACTCAGGCTGGGAGGAAAAACCTGAAAGATATAGTACCTAAACACCTAGAGGGGGGGGGGGGGGCGTGAATATGTGACCTAATTCTTTTTTAAACTTTAATGGCAGCAATCAGTTATAACACAGAATCTACTCTACTTTTGCAATCACACAGCATACACAGCAAAGCACAGCACAGCAGACACAAAGTTTTATAGTGGTTTCCTAAGCTTTGGGTACATCCACTTTCCCCCTTCGCCTATCTAGCAGTGTACTAAATTCGGCCAAACTTCACCACTGTCTCAGAACCCAAACTGGTTCCTACACCTCAGGCCCAAGGCCCTACAACTCAGCTTTTCCACAAAGCCTACACTCAGCCACAAAGGCCTACACTCAGCCAACAAGGCCTACACTCAGCCAACAAGGCCTACACTCAGCCAACAAGGGCCTACACTCAGCCACCAAGGCCTACACTCAGAGATTTCAATCTCCTACACTCAGGCTCTCAAGTCCTACCCTCATCCTTTATAATTACAGGCTTACAAAACACTCAGATCCAAAGGATCCTACAAGATAAAAATGAATTTACAATTGTTAACTCAACAACCCAAAGACAAGAGAGGGAGGTTGTGAGTTTCTTGATGAGCTCTTGGAAGAACTCAGCTGGATTCAATCTGACTTAGCTTTCTTCAAAGATTCTTGAAAGTAGAACTCAATTAGATTGACTCCTTCTGCAGTTGATCCTTGACCTCTGCTTCTTAAGACCCAGAATGAATCTGAATCCTTCTTCTCAGCCTAGTTCCAATGGCTGATTTCTTGGATGGAGCCCTTTCTCTCCAACTTCTTAGATCTGCACTTGGACAGCTAGATCTTCTTGTTTTGATACTTGATCAATAACTTGAACAACTCTGTGAATCACTTTTTGAATTGCTTCAGCAACTTCTTCAACTACAACAACAGTTTCTGTAGACTGTATGAGCCTATTTATAGGCCTTATTCATGGTAACCGGCTGGTCCGGTTCATAACTATCTTCTGACATCTCTGACAGGTGCTGTAGACCGGCTGGAACGGCAACTGTCAAGTCATCCAGTCAGTTCTTGAAAGTTCTCTAACTGTCTGAAAGTGTCAATACTTTCTGTATTTAAGTGTCGACACTTATAGACCAAGTGTCGACACAAGTTGTGTAAGTGTCGACACAAGTCTACAAGGTGTCGACACAACTCCTTGTGTTGTAGATTCTATGTCTCGACATAGTTTCTTCTGCATGTGTCGACACTGAAATTGAGTGTCGACACAAGTACTTGATCTTTTATCTTTTGCTGAATTCTTCTAAGTGTCGACACATCTCCTTTGTGCGACACATCTTCATGTGTTGAATCTGTCAAGTGTCGACACTACTTCTTGGTGTCGACACATAATCTTCAATGTTGATACTTGATGAGTGTCGACACAGCTCCTTGTGTCGACACTTGATTCTTCTGTTAAGACTTCAGCTGAGTGTCGACACATTCCCTTAGTGTCGACACTTGTACTTAGAATATTTTGTTGATCTTTCTGTTCTTTGCTAAGTGTCGACACAGCTCCATGTGTCGACACTTTCTTCAAGTGTTGAGTCTTCAGCTGAGTGTCGACACATTGTTCTGGGTGTCGACACTTACTACAAGTGTTGACTCTTTTGTTGAGTGTCGACACAT
This sequence comes from Platanthera guangdongensis, assembly GCA_039583875.1. NCBI lineage: Eukaryota > Viridiplantae > Streptophyta > Magnoliopsida > Asparagales > Orchidaceae > Platanthera > Platanthera guangdongensis. Next base: position 137,082,207 of record CM077161.1, on the reverse strand, counting down.
TGTTCTGAGTGTCGACACTTATACTTAGTCTCTGCTGACTTTTGCTGAGTGTCGACACAGCTCCAAGTGTCGACACTTTCTTGTGTAGACACAGCTTCACTGGGTGTCGACACTGCTGTTAAGTGTCGACACTGCTTTACTGTACTTTCTTCATTGAGTGTCGACACAGCTCCTTGTGTCGACACTTTATGTCTGGTGTCGACTCTGCATCCCAGGTGTCGACACAATGACTCCAAGTGTCAACACTGCTTGTCTGGGTGTCGACACAAGTCTTCTTAAGTGTCGACACTTTCCCTCTGGGTGTCGACACATGGACTTAGAAATTTTTGCTTCAGTCCTGCAAATACTTAACCTGCACAAGTAACTCAAAAACACATCAAATACATTTTGATGTATATCATTGAGTTGGGTGAGGCTTCTTCAAATCAGGTACATTTAAACCAATGTACCCAACAATCTCCCCCTATTTGGAGAAGTCATAACCCTTAGTCAATAATATACACCATTCATAATTAAAATTACACAATAATGTAAGGCAGGATAATATACAGCAGGGTAAACATAAACATGTATTAATTTCACATGTATACAAATTCATCATCTCAGAACAAATAAGAAATAGACATAGACATTATCACAGAACAAACATGAAATAGATTAATCATATAACATATTGTTCTAATATTTGTCTTATACATTTTCAGAAGTTCACAAAATGTTTTACATCCAAAAGATTACAAAATAAACTTCAAGAAAATTCTAAATCTATTTTTGTTCAGGCTCTTTAATAATTATCCCTTTGCCAGCTTGAACTTTAGCTTGGACAGGAGCATCAGCAGTTTCAGCATCAGCAGACTTCTTGCCTTTCAGATCTTTCTTCTTAAGCTCTTCAGCTTTGATCTTCTGTCTTTCAAAATAATGGTATGGCTTAGGAAAGTACTTGCTAGGCTCCTGGGCAGTAGGAGGTAGCTTTCCCATCTTTGCCTTCCTTCTATATTGGACTATTGCCTCTTTCCTGGTTTCATGTTTCCTCCATTCAGCCTCAGAAGAACCACTTGTTCCTGTCATGAATGTTGTCTTTGGCAGCTTTACAGGCAGTCAAAATAATGTTTCTAGAGATAGGGCTCCATTGCTCAAAATCTGGTCTCTGTTCAGCTTGTTCCCTAAACCTCTTCTTTGACAGTCTTGTCTCTTCTTCTTTTTGCAATGCCTCTTGCATGGCTTCAGATATAGGCTGAACAACCTTTTCAATAATAACATTGTCCTTACCCCCAGGTGGGCTGTACATGGTTTGTACATCAGCATGCACCATTTCAAAATCTGGAGGAGGATATATGACTTGAGCTACTTCTGGTTGCTCACCTCCAAGATAGGCAGGGTTAATTCCAGATTCAGCAACATCATTGTCATCACACAGAGGGGGATATCCAAGTGTAGCTCTGATAGAATTTGATATCCACTTAGCATGGTCAGAGCTTGCCTTGACTAACACTCTCTCCCCCTTTATGACTTCGCTAGCCATGTGATCTCTGACATCATCCTTCTGAAATCTGATTTGATTATCCAAGTATCTGACTCCATCTTTAAAGAAAGGTTTGAGCTTTTGAAGTTGTTCAGATATGGCCTTCTGGGAGGCTTGGATAGTAGTCTTAACAGCAGAGAGTTCTTCTTGGAATACTTTATCAAATTCAGCTTTAACAGCAGCAGTAGAGGTAGAAGGTTCAGCAGCCTGGTTCTTTAATTCGGTGACAATAACATTATGGGAAGCAGTAAGATTGTCATTCATCCTTAGCTGATTTTCAAGAACATACCCTTGCTTTAATGCTATGTCATCCACTTGTGCTTTTATCTTCTCTTGGTGTGTTGCCAAGTACACCACTGCATTTCCACCCTTGTGGAAACAGTCTGTCATCTCTTTCTTGTTAAGGTTCATTTCAAACCTTATAGACTTGATATCTTGGGCCAGATCAAATTGCAATGATTTCTGCCCTTCATCCACATACTTCTCAATTGCTTTCTTGTGCTCATCCAGTTTAATTTGCATTGCTACCATTAAAGCACTATAATCAACTGATGGTGTTTGCTGAACTATACGCTGTGGTGCAACAGTCTGCAAAGCCTTCTTATAGCTTTGGCTTCTTCTCCTGAACACTTGAAACTTCTTCTTCTTTGCCCCAGAAGTCTCCTCATCTTCAGAGGCAGATGTGCTGGCTATATCCACCCTCTCCTTAGGGCTTGGAGGCTTCTCAGGTTGCACATCAGGTGCCTTCTCAGTTTCTTGCCTTATAGGCTCTTCCAGAATATGCACTTGCTCCCCCTCAAGTGAAGCATTCTCTTCTTCAGCAGTAACCTGTCCATGTCAAAATCTTGTTGGTCTAGATTTAAAAATAAATCTTCCATGGTGAATTCTTGTGGTGAAGGAGCTGGAGAAATTCTTGGCTCTTCAACCACTGGATCAGGAACCACTTCTAGTACAACAGATGTATCTGTTATAACAGCATCTGGAACTTGACTATTCAGCTGAGTTTGCTAATGATCATCAGACAAATCAGTATCTTCCATAGAAAAATCTAAAGTGTTTAGTTCAGTGATTACCTCTAGTATGATGGAGGTTGCTTGTTCACTTTCCAGTGTAGTGGATTCAGTTACAACTGGAAGCTCCCCCTGGCTGTGATCCTTGTGGATGGGGCTAGCTTGAGGTAGCTCCCCCTGGATCTCAGCAACCTCTTGAGGAGCAGGAGATTTCACTGCAGGCTCTTCCTCATGCTCATCTGGAGTGAAGACAATCTGTTCTTCACTATCAGAGCTGCTAGTGGACACTTGTTCCACTGAAGCAGTCTTCCTTTTCTTCTTTGGAGGAATCTCTTTCTCAGAAACAATCTTTTCAGGGGTTGGCAGCTCCTTAGTCAACACCCTGTCCCATCTTGAGAATGACCTCATGTCCATTTTCCTCATGTGATTTATTTTGCTTCCAGCAGCAGTACTCATTACCTCTGGTATGGTACCAGCTAGGTAGAGACTTAAGATTCTGCCCAGGTTGGGCTTCTTCAGACTTTCTTTGATTTTCTCAAATACTATAACTGACCAATCAGTTCTTAAAGTGAAGATTATTCTTGTCATTATATTGAACATAGAGGCAGACACTCTGTCATGCCCTCCTGGCTTGCTGAGTAGTACTTTTCCAATAATCTCAGACATGAATTTGCCTTGATTGTTCATCCCTTTTCTATTGAAAACAGAACCAATCTTCATCTTATAGTCAAGTCCACACCAAGTTAGAGCTTCCCTGGTCTTTGATGCAGTAACTTCATCTTCCTCTTGAGTTCTTGGAAGCTGTAGAATCTTCCTCAGACTTTTTGGTGATACCTTGACCTTCTCACCATGAACTCTGGATTTGATTTTGTATCCAGATTCGTCCACTTTTGCTCCATTGAGGAATTCAAGTACCTCTTTCTTCCATATCTTAGTAGGTTCAGACACTAGATATTCTAACCCAGAATCGGCAACTAGGGTTACTACAGCCTGAATTTCTTGATCAGCATCATTGAAAGCGCCGCGCACCAGCTCGTATCCTTCGTTGACATTCTCCGCAAGCTTAGGCGCCATTAGGGTTTGTAGAATTTGTCTTGAGAGAAGAGAGGTGTCGACACAGAAGTTTGGTCTCGAAACTTTGAAAGCGTGTCGACAAACAAAGACAAAGCCCTATTTATACCTTTCTAATTTTGAAGATGAACAGGCGGGACAGCTAACTTAAAATGTGTCGACACTGGCAATAAGTGTCGACACTGACTTATAATGTCTCGACACATATGTGTCGACACAAGTTTAGTCAACAGATAATATGTGTCGACACTTGGTTATGTGTCGACACAACATAACTCGACACATTGTCGAGACTTTACTTAGAAAATTCTGAGTAAATACTAAGTGTCGACACCACTTTGGATGTGTCGACACCTACTTGGCATATGTCGACACTAATATTCTGAAGTGTCGACACCAACTTCCTAGATGTGTCGACACCTATTTCCTGAAGTGTCGACACTACTATTCTGTGTCGACATAGACTTGTCTATGTGTCGACACCTTTTTACTTAGCCAATTTCAATTCTGTAAACTTACTCTAAGTTTATCATTCCTAGTTCAATTTTAAATCTATTGAACTTAGCTTCTTCTAGGGGCTTAGTATACATATCAGCTACTTGATTATCAGTTTTAACATATTCTAATAAAATATCTTCTCTTTCTACATGCTCCCTAAGAAAATGATATTTAATTTCAATATGTTTTGTTCTACTATGAGATACAGGATTATTAGCTATTGAAATAACACTTGTAGAATCACAGAAGAGTGGAGTTCTACTTACCTGAAATCCATAGTCCTCTAGCTGATGTTGTATCCATAGAAGTTGAGCACAGCAACTTCCTGCAGCCATATACTCTGACTCTGCAGTGGAGATAGCTACACTGGTTTGCTTTTTGCTACTCCATGAAATTAGTCTCCCACCTAGGAATTGACAGGTTCCAGTAGTGCTTTTTCTATCTTCTTTGCATCCTGCAAAGTCTGCATCTGAATAACCTGTTAGTTCAAAATCTCCATTCCTAGGGTACCAGAGGCCTAGATAGGGAGTGCCCTTTAGATATCTCAATATTCTTTTGACTGCTGTCAAATGAGACTCTTTAGGGCAGGCTTGATACCTTGCACAGACACATGTAGCATACATGATATCTGGTCTACTAGCAGTCAAGTATAATAGGGAGCCAACTATCCCTCTATACAAGGTTTCATCCACAGGTTTCCCTGTATCATCCTTGCTAAGAGACATACTTGACCCCATTGGAGTCTTCATGGTACTGGATGAATCCATACCATACTTCCTTATGAGTTCTAGGGTGAACTTGGACTGACATATGGATAAACCACTCTCAGTCTGTTTAACTTGGAGACCCAAGAAAAACTTCAGCTCTCCCATACTACTCATCTCAAATTGACCTTGCATCAGTTTTGCAAACTTTTTGCAAAGGCTGCTTTCAGTAGACCCAAATATAATATCATCTACATATATTTGGACAAGTATAACTTTGCCTCTAGATTCTCTAAGGAATAGAGTCTTATCTATTTTCCCCCTTGAGAACTTGTTCTCAATGAGGAAACTAGATAGGGTTTCATACCAAGCCCTAGGGGCTTGCTTTAACCCATATAAAGCTTTCCTAAGTCTATAGACATGATGAGGTAGAGTTGGATCAACAAAACCTGAAGGTTGTTCCACATAGAGTTCTTCCTTAAGATTACCATTCAGAAATGCTGACTTGACATCCATTTGGTAAACCTTGAATCCTTGATAGGTTGCATAGGCTAAGAACATCCTTATGGCTTCCAGTCTGGCTACTGGAGCAAAGATTTGATCAAAGTCAATACCTTCTTCTTGCCTATATCCTTTAGCAACCAATCTTGCTTTATTCTTAATGATGACCCCTTGTTCATCCATCTTATTCCTGTAGATCCACTTGGTTCCTATTATATTGTGGTCTTTAGGTTTAGGAACAAGTTCCCAGACCTTGCACCTCTTGAACTGATTAAGCTCTTCTTGCATTGCTTCAGTCCATTGTGGATCTAGTATGACTTCTTCAAACTTCTTAGTTTCAACTTGAGATAGAAAACTAGAGTAGATTGCTGCATTCTGATGTCTGCTCCTTGTTTGTACTCCTTGTCTTGGATCTCCAATAATCTGCTCTACTGGATGATCTCTAAGATGCCTATTGGCTGGAGGCATCCTGACTTCTGGTTAAACCTCTTCAGTTTCATCATCTTGTTGTACTCCTTGTACTTCTTCTGCAATTGACACATGTAGTTCTCCCCCTGGACAACAGCTACTGTCTTCTACTTGCTATCTTGCAGCAGGTACTTCTTCTATAGTAAGCTTGTCCATTTTCTTTGTTAAACCTGAGGGGCTGCATACACTACTAGACAACTCATTGTTAATAAGTTTAGTCTCATCAAAAACTACATGCACAGATTCTTCTACAACTTGTGTAGTCAAGTTGTAGACTCTATAAGCCTTACTGTTATTGCTGTACCCAACAAAAATTCCCTCTTGGGACTTGGCAGCAAACTTAGTCAAGTAAGACTTCTCATTGTTAAGTATGAAGCATTTGCAACCAAAGATCCTGAAATAGGATAGGTTTGGTTTCCTGCCTTTCACAACTTCATAGGGGGTCTTGTTGAGCCCTTTAGTGATGGTAGCCCTATTTATAACATGGCATGCAGTATTAACTACTTCAGCCCAGAAATACTCTAGCAGTGATGTATCACTTAATAGGGTCCTACCAACCTCTATCAAGGTTCTATTCTTCCTCTCAGCAATGCCATTTTGCTGAGGTGTTCTAGGTGAAGAGAATTCTTGAAATATCCCAAATTCTTCACATAGTTTTGTCATGCTTTCAGACTGAAATTCAGTACCATGGTCACTTCTAATCTTGACCACTGTACTATTTAGTTCATTCTGAATTTGCTTGACAAAGCTATGGAAGATACTAGGTGTTTCAGATTTCTGTATTAAGAAGAACACCCAGGAAAACCTTGAGTAGTCATCTACAACTACAAGGGTATAGACCTTCCTACCTAAGCTGTGAACTGGCATTGGACCAAAGAGATCCAAGTGCAAGAGGTATAAACACCTCACAGCATCTTTGTTTTCTATGCTTCTAAAGGTGGATTTAGTCTGCTTGCCCTTTTGACAAGCTGAGCAAATATCATCTTTAACACACTTAACTTGAGGACCATTCCTCACTAACTCTTTATTAAAGAGTTTGCTAATAGTCTTGTAGTTAAGATAAGCTAGCCTCTTGTGCCATTTGACACAATGAGAGACTGTCTCATCAGCTACAAGACACACTGGAGAACCATTGTTCTCAACCATAATGTCTAAGCAATAGACATTCCTTTTCCTATAACCAGTCAAAATGATCTCTTGATCAGTTGACCTCTTGATATGACAACCATTTTTAACAAATGAGATGTCATACCCTACATCACTTAATTGACTTATACTTATTAGGTTGTGTTTCAACCCTTTAACATAAGCCACTTGAGTAATGGTAACCAAGTTAGTAGAAATGTTACCAAATCCTTTGACGATTCCTTTTTCAGAACCACCAAAGGTTACTTTTGGACCATCTTTTATTGGAATGTAGTCCCTTAGTAATCCTCTAGTTCCAGTCATATGTCTGGAACATCCACTGTCCAAGTACCATGTTAGGGTATGGCCACTTGGACTCACCTTACTGGGTCCTGGCTGCTCCATGATTTTGTCACTCTCAGTCAATGCCATCAGTCCTTGGCACTGACATTCTTCTTGTTCATAAATAGACTCCATAATCTGCATGAATTCTTCTTCTTCTTCTTCAGCAAACAACCCTATGTATGCCTCAGCATCAGACTCAGTTTCTGAAGAAGAGATATCTGATAGAGTCTTCTCCTTCTTGACAATAAAAGACTTCTCTTTATTGCCTTTGAAATGAGTCTTCTTCCTGTCACTAGACTCTTTTCTCTTTTCAGGACAATCTGCAACAACATGGCCTTGTCTATTGCAGCAATAGCACACTATTTTAGAAACAGTTGCCTTACTAGATTTAGTCCTCTTCCTGTCCTTCTTTGAGGCCTTTTTATCCTGATAAAAATCTTCTTTTCCTTTTGAAGTAGAAGGCCTTGATCTCCACTGTTTCTTCTTCAAGAATTTCTGAAAATGTCTAGTGAAGGCAGCAAAGTCTTCATCACTTTCACTGCTTTCAGATTTTGTGCTGACTGACTCATCTGACTCTGATTCAACTACCTTTGGAGGTGGAGTTGATGACTTATTCCTGCACTTTCTGAAGGCTTCTGTCTTGAAAGCTACTGTTCTTTCCTTGTGTTCAGTTCTTGTTGATTTCTCCTCCTCTTTCCTCACTATCAACTGCATTTCATAAGACAATAACTTGCCAAACAGTGTAGGTGGAGGAATTTCTCCCAACTTAGCCATTTCTCTAATGGCACAAATCTTTGTGTCCCAATCTTTAGTTAGGGACCTTAGGAACTTGTCATTTAGTTCATAATTGCTGAACTCTCTTCCATAAGACATGAGTTCATTCACTATTCTGTAGAACTTCTTATAGCACTCAGTTATGCTATCACCCTTTCCTTGTCTAAAACTTTCATACTCCTGATTTAGCAAGGATTTTCTATCTTGTCTAACTTCTTCAGAACCCTCCATATACACAATAAGAGTGTCCCACATCTCTTTGGCTGTCTTATAGTGTATAAGATTCTGAAATGTTTCATCATCTATGACACTCACTATAATGTTTTGTGCCCTTTTGTCCATGGTGGCTAGGACAATCTCATCCTTAGTCATTTCAGAGAAATCCTTTGGGGTTCTCTGATTTGCATCTAGAACTGAGATCTTCATGGGCACATAAGGCCCTTCCTTTACTGTGATGTATATCCTAGGGTCTGAGGCTTCCATAAACAGCCTTACCCTTTCCTTCCAGATCCCAAATATCTCTTTCCTGCATAGAGGTAATTTCATGGAACCCAATTCCTTGTGATTCTCAGAGGAACCCATGGTTCTTGATTTTCTTGAATCTGTAATTTATCTTATACTGAATCTGCCAATCAGGATCTCCTTAGACTGTTAGTCCTTTTTAAGGAACCTCCCTCTGATACCACTTGAAAGATATAGTACCTAAACACCTAGAGGGGGGGGGGGTGAATAGGTGACCTAATTCTTTTTTAAACTTTAATGCCAGCAATCAGTTATAACACAGAATCTACTCTACTTTTGCAATCACACAGCATACACATCAAAGCACAACACAGCAGACACAGAGTTTTATAGTGGTTCCCCAAGCTTTGGGTACATCCACTTTCCCCCTTCGCCTATCTAGCAGTGTACTAGATTCGGCCAAACTTCACCACTATCTCAGAACCCAAACTGGTTCCTACACCTCAGGCCCAAGGCCCTACAACTCAGCTTTTCCACAAAGCCTACACTCAGTCACAAAGGCCTACACTTAGCCAACAAGGCCTACACTCAGCCAACAAGGCCTACACTCAGCCAACAAGGGCCTACACTCAGCCACCAAGGCCTACACTCAGCCACCAAGGCCTACACTCAGAGATTTCAATCTCCTACACTCAGGCTCTCAAGCCCTACCCTCAGCCTTTATAATTACAGGCTTACAAAACACTCAGATCCAAAGGATCCTACAAGATAAAAATGAATTTACAATTGTTAACTCAATAACCCAAAGACAAGAGAGAGAGGTTGTGAGTTTCTTGATGAGCTCTTGGAAGAACTCAGCTGGATTCAATCTGACTTAGCTTTCTTCAAAGCTTCTTGAAAGTAGAACTCAATTAGATTGACTCCTTCTGCAGTTGATCCTTGACCTCTGCTTCTTAAGACCCAGAATGAATCTGAATCCTTCTTCTCAGCCTAGTTCCAATGGCTGATTTCTTGGATGGAGCCCTCTCTCTCCAACTTCTTAGATCTGCACTTGGACAGCTAGATCTTCTTGTTTTGATACTTGATCAATAACTTGAACAACTCTGTGAATCACTTTTTGAATTGCTTCAGCAACTTCTTCAACTACAATAACAGTTTCTGTAGACTGTATGAGCCTATTTATAGGCCTTCTTCATGGTAACCGGCTGGTCCGGTTCATAACTGTCTTCTGACATCTCTGACAGGTGTTGTAGACCGGCTAGAACGACAGCTGTCAAGTCATCCAGTCAGTTCTTGAAAGTTATCTAACTGTCTGAAAGTGTCGAGACTTTCTGTCTTTAAGTGTCGACACTTATAGACCAAGTGTCGACACAAGTTGTGTAAGTGTCGACACAAGTCTACAATGTGTCGACACAACTCCTTGTGTTGTAGATTCTATGTCTCGACATAGTTTCTTCTGCATGTGTCGACACTGAAATTGAGTGTCGACACAAGTACTTGATCTTTTATCTTTTGCTGAATTCTTCTAAGTGTCGACACATCTCCTTTGTGTCGACACATCTTCATGTGTTGAATCTGTCAAGTGTCGACACTACTTCTTGGTGTCGACACATAGTCTTCAATGTTGATACTTGATGAGTGTCGACACAGCTCCTTGTGTCGACACTTGATTCTTCTGTTAAGACTTCAGCTGAGTGTCGACACATTCCCTTAGTGTCGACACTTGTACTTAGAATATTTTGTTGATCTTTCTGTTCTTTGCTAAGTGACGACACAGCTCCATGTGTCGACACTTTCTTCAAGTGTTGAGTCTTCAGCCGAGTGTCGACACATTATTCTGGGTGTCGACACTTACTACAAGTGTTGACTCTTTTGTTGAGTGTCGACACATTGTTCTGAGTGTCGACACTTATACTTAGTCTCTGCTGACTTTTGCTGAGTGTCGACACAACTCCAAGTGTCGACACTTTCTTGTGTAGACACAGCTTCACTGGGTGTCGACACTGCTATTAAGTGTCGACACTACTTTACTGTACATTCTTCATTGAGTGTCGACACAGCTCCTTGTATCGACACTTTTTGTCTGGTGTCGACTCTGCATCCCAGGTGTCGACACAATGACTCCAAGTGTCAACACTGCTTGTCTGGGTGTCGACACAAGTCTTCTTAAGTGTCGACACTTTCCCTCTGGGTGTCGACACATGGACTTAGAAATTTTTGCTTCAGTCCTGCAAATACTTAACCTGTACAAGTAACTCAAAAACACATCAAATACATTTTGATGTATATCATTGAGTTGGGTGAGGCTTCTTTAAATCAGGTACATTTAAACCAATGTACCCAACAAAACCTACCTTAGATCCACACTTGGATCCTACCATAGAGAGATAAACTCTCCAGCCTCAGGCTATTAAGCCTTCCAGCAACTCAGATCCACTTGGATCCTACCATAGAGAGATAAACTCTCCAGCCTCAGGCTATTAAGGCTTCCAGTAACTCAGATCCACTTGGATCCTACCACAGAGAGATAAACTCTCCAGCCTCTGGCTATTAAGCCTTCCAGTAACTCAGATCCACTTCGATCCTACCATAGAGAGATAAACTCCCCAACCTCAGGCTATTAAGCCTTCTAGTAACTCAGATCCACTTGGATCCTACCAGAGAGAGATAAACTCTCCAGCCTCAGGCTATTAAGCCTTCTAGCAACTCAGATCCACTTGGATCCTACCACAAAGAGATAAACTCTCCAGCCTCCGGCTATTAAACCTTCCAGCAACTCAGATCCAGGAAACCTGAATCATATAGTAAAATGGTTACAAGTTTTAATAAGAACAAGAAAACAAAAATAACTCAGAGATTAAATCTCTGAGTTTGCTCTGCTGGACTGAGCAGATATCAGTCCAACTAACTTGCTGTAGAAGGGATGAGTCTTCTTCTCCAGCTATCTTCTCTCTTGCTGCACAGGTGAGCAGCTATCTGCTGTTGAGTGGATCAACCAGCTTACTTTGTTCTTGAGAGAACCAACTTGCTGAGCAGGAAGTGCTCCAGCTATCTTCTTGCCTTTTGGCTATCTTGGCTGGACTTCAACAATCAAGCTTGATCAAAAAATAAATGTCCAGCCGCCTCTTTCAGTTTCTCTTTTTTTCTTTCTTGGAACCAACTTACTGTTTCCCCTTTTATATGCGTTGATTTGAATCAACGTCAACATAGTATGTGGGCCCACCAAGGATTGGTGAGTGCCAACTCCATCAGAAAGGGACATAATAGCTTTTGGCGCTGTAGCAGCTTTCCCGCAACGGCTTTCTACAGATTTGACTTTGATGACGTCAGCAGTGGTCATCAACATCTGGACTTAGAAAATTTCCTGAATCCCATCAAGCGTTGAGTGATGTTGAGACACTCAATGCCATCAGCCTTAACTCTCAGCGCTTCTAGACATAAAAAATTTCTTGGCTTTGTCTCAGCGGTTTTGTCTCAGCGGTCTCAGTGGTTTTTAATTATTAGTTGAGACAAGCCATTGTCTCAGTGATTTCCTCTTATATGCTGTCTTAGCGGTTTCTGTACTTTGACTGTCTCAGCGGATTTGTCTCGACGGTCTCAGTGGTTTTTCATTTATCAGCAGTGACAATTCTTTGTTTCAATGTTTTCCTCTTCAATGGAAGCGTTGAGTGTGCCTGCTTCACTCAACGCTTCTGGACTTAGAAAAATTCTAGCTAATTTTGTTCTCAGCTGTTTATCTCTTGACTGTTTCAGCGCTTCATGCTTTATTTAGAAGTGTTGAGTGAACTTGCTTCACTCAATACTTCTGGACTTAGAAAGTTTCTAGTTAACTTTGTCTCTACTATCTCAGCTATCTCAATTTCATCTTCTCAGCTATCTCAGCTGTCTCAACGCCATATTCTCAGCTATCTCAGTAGTCTCAAAGTCATCTTCTCAGCTATCTCAGCAGTCTCAACGCCATCTTCTCACCTGTCTCAGCCGTCTCAACGTCTTCTTCTCAGCGGTCTCCGCGCTTATGCCTTAGACAGATTTTCTGGCTTTAACTTGATAAGCTTTGAGCTGAGCTCGACGATTTTTAGCTAGAGCTCGATGAATGTCGATCTAAGTTCGACGAATTTAGTATCCTGATTTCTTAAGCTTATGCTGAGTTGAGCTCGACAATCAACAAGCTGATTTCGACAAACTCTGAGCTTAGTTCGACGAAATTTGAGTTTACTTCCCAACTCATTTTTCTTTACTTGTCTAATCATGGACTACCTGCATGCATGAACTAAAGCACACATCAAATACACTCTGCCCCTTAGCATGAATATTGATGCTTCTTCAAATCCTGAGGAACATTGTATGGCACAATTCCCAACAAGTATGTTGACACTGATTAGTGACAGTGTGTCGAGACATTATAATTTAGTGTCGATACATAAGGTTGTCGAGACCTTGAGGTCTGTGTCGAGAGACATGAACCTTGTGTTGACTTAAGTCGACACATCTCAACAGAGTAGGTTTACCATGTCGACACTAGATATTTCCCAATATTGAAAAATTACTAAATGCAGCACGCCTTTTCGTCTTCAATAGACAGTTACTATAAATAGGAGGTATAAGGAATTGTCGACTATGCTTACCAGAAATCTTGAGAGACTGATCACTGTGTGTCGAGACGTAGAAATCCTTACTCGACACCTTTCAATTTCTAACTCTTTCAACTAGAATGACACCCAAGATGGACGACATGCAACATCAATGAGGGTTACGAACTGACGCAAAATGCCTTCGTCTCCGCACCAGAAGTAATAAAGAAGGTGATTGACCTTGTCAATGAGGAAGGTCTTGAATATCTGCTTTCAGAACCAACTAAGATATGGAAGAGAGAAGTTTCAAAATTCTATTTCAATGCCTCACTAAATCCTAAGTCAGGCAAGATCAAATCCAGTGTTAATGGAGCAATAATAAAGGTCACAACCAAAAGACTGGATAAAGTCTTTCAAATTCCAAGAGCTACACAGGAAAATGAACTAGATTCAAGCAAGAATACAGAGGCCTTAGAGTGGTGTGGACTAGCTCCAACCACTAGGTTTGGTAGTTCATTAAACAGGAAGGGGATGAATTCCCAAGGAAAATTTCTATCCGAAGTAATTAGAAAGGTGCTCCTCTGCAAGACTAGAGCATATTATAGGATTTCAACCTATATGTTTAGCTTGATGACAAGGATCATTTTCAGAATCAAGACTGATTGGAACAAGGTGGTGTTTGATAAAATAGCAGAACAGATTCAGAAGCCCAATATGGGCAGAATTGTAAGTCTGTATCTGGTAAAGGCAATACCAGATAGTATCAATCAAAAAATAGGGTTAAGATAAATCATATGAGGAGAATGGATATGAGAATTCTGTCAAGATGAGATAGAGTCTTGTCTAAGAAAACTCTAGAACCCAAAAATACAAAGGAGGTCAAAGACAATAAAGTAGTGGTAGAGGTAGTTGAATCCTCAAGATTTTGAAGAATAAGTGGAGTTTGGCTCAGATAAGGATGCTGAGGAAGAACAAAGAAAATCTCAAAGACTCTCACATGGAACTAGTGATCAGGTACAAGGGGAGAACATTCCAAAAAAAGAACAAATTGAGGGGGAGAACCTCAATGAATTGCCAATGGATACATCTACTACTATAATAATGGATGTTGTATAGGAACTGGAACACTCAAAGATACCTGATCAAGAAATATCTGAGAAAGAGATGAAGAAAGAAATTCCAATAGAAACTGAAGAGAAATTCTTCTATTTAAAGAAACTAATATCCAGGGGGAGATAGATGAAATTCCCTAGATTGAAGTTCCCGATGCTGCAATTCAGCATGCATATGATAACTTAAATAATATCAATATAAATGAGAAATGTACAAGAACTGAGGGAGAGTTGGCCCCAGATACTGTCAAAACCAAAGAGACACCTCAAGTTGAAGAGGTAAGTTCTTCTGAATTAGAAAAGGCAGGAGAATCTCAACTGAAGAAAAGAAAGTTTTCTGAAATGAAGAAGAGGAGCAAAAACTACAAAAAGTATTTACAATCTGGGCCACCAACTGCTCCTACAGGAGATACTAGCTCCCTGCTAGCCCAAATTCATATAATGTTGTATAAGCAAAGGCGGGATCTATAAAAGTATGTAGATGAAAGCACTAAAGAGATGTAGTTTCAACTAGCTTAGGATATTAAGTCAATAAGATTTGAAGTCAATCTCCTGAAAATTGAATTGACTACTAACTTTGAGAAATGAGTTAATGCTGTAGTATATCTTGCTAAACAGCAGTAAGAAGCCAAGATAACTAGAGATGGCGTGATTGTCAAACAAAGCTATGTCCTTCAAAATCAGAGAATTTTGAATGAAAACATGATTGCACTGCATATAGAAACAATGGTTAAACTGACTGAGCAGTCTACTAAGTTAGACAACAAAATAGCCTGAAAGTTATGGTACCTAAACACCTAGAGGGGGGGGTGAATAGGTGACCTAAACCTTTTTAAAACTTTGTTGGCAGCAAAACAATTATCTCACAGATTTCTACAGCTAACAGCAATAACAGAATATAAACAGTTAATGCACAGCACAGCACAGCACAGCAGACACACAGATTTATAGTGGTTCCCCAATCTTTGGGTACATCCACTTTCCCCCTTCGCCTATCTAGCAGTGTACTAGATTCGGCCAAACTTCTCCACTATCTCAGAACCCAACTAGGTTCCTACACCTCAGGCCCAAAGCCTTACACTCAGCCACAAAGGCCTACACTCAGCCACCCAGGCCTACACTCAGCCAATTAAGGCCTACACTCAGAGTTCTTCAACTCCTACACTCAGGCAACCAAGCCCTACCCTCAGCCTTTATAATATAGGCTTACAATTCTCTCAGATCCAATGGATCCTACAAGTTAAGATTGAATTACAATAACTAACTCTACAACTCAGAAAATAAGAGAGGAGTTGAGAGTTTCTTGAAGAGTTCTTGGAAGAACTCAGCTAGATCCAAACTGACTTAGCTTCCTTCAAAGCTTCTTGAGTTAGAACTGAATTAGTCTGAATCCTCTGCAGTTGATCCTTGACCTCTGCTTCTTGAGATCCAGATGATTCTGAATCCTTCTTCTCAGCCTTAGTTCCAAAGACTGAATTCTTGATTGGAGCTCTCTTTCTCCAACTTCTTAGATCTGCTGTTGGACAGCAAGATCTTCTTGATTTGTATCACTTGGATAGCTTGATCAGCAACCACTTGAACAATTCTCTTAGATTAATCCTTTCAACAACTTCTGCATTAACAACTCTTTCTGTAAACAGTCTGTGCCTATTTATAGGCCTTCTTCATGGTAACCGGCTGATCCGGTTCATAACAGACTTCTGACTTCCCTGACAGTTTCTGTAGACCGGATGGATCGGCAGCTGTCATATCAATCAGTCACTTCTTGAAATTCTCTAACTGTCAGATAGTGTCGAGACTTTCTGTTCTTAAGTGTCGACACTTATAGACCAAGTGTCGACACATGTTGTGTAAGTGTCGACACAAGTCTACAAGGTGTCGACACAACTCCTTGTATGTCTCGACACAGATTCTTCTTCAAGTGTCGACACTGAAATTAAGTGTCGACACAAGTACTTGATCTTCTGTAACTTGTTGAATTCTTCTAAGTGTCGACACATCTCCTTTGTGTCGACACATCTTCATGTGTTGAAACTGTCAAGTGTCGACACTGCTTCTTGGTGTCGACACAAGTCCTCAATTTTGTTTCTTCAGCTGAGTGTCGACACATTCCCTTAGTGTCGACACTTGTACTTAGAATATTTTTTAAACTTTTCTGTTCTTTGCTAAGTGTCGACACAGCTCCTTGTGTCGACACTTTCTTCAAGTGTAGAGTCTTCAACTAAGTGTCGACACATTGTGCTGGGTGTCGACACTTTCTTCAAGTGTTGACTCTTCTGGTTGTGTGTCGACACATAGTGCTGAGTGTCGACACATTCTTCATATGTTGACTCTGCTGATTGAGTGTCGACACATTGTGTTGAGTGTCGACACTTGTCCTTAGTCTCTGCAGAATTTTGCTGAGTGTCGACACAACACCAAGTGTCGACACTTTCTGATGTAGACTCAGCTCTTCTAGGTGTCGACACTTCTGCTAAGTGTCAACACAGCTTTTCTGCATTCTTCTTCACTGAGTGTCGACACAGCTCCAAGTGTCGACACTTTCTGTCTGGTGTCGACTCTTCATCCCAGGTGTCGACACAATGACTCCAAGTGTCGACACTGCTTGTCTGGGTGTCGACACAAGCTTTCTCAAGTGTCGACACTTTCCCTCTGGGTGTCGACACATGGACTTAGAAACTTTTAGCTTCAGTCCAGTGAGTACCTAACCTGCACAAGTAACTCAAACAAACATCAAACACATTATGATGTATATCATTGAGTTAGGTGAGGCTTCTTCAAATCAGGTACATTTGACCAATGTACCCAACATAGCCGCTGCTACAAAGGCCATGGAAACTCAGCTGGCCAACTATTCAGCCATATTACTTAAAGATATAAAGGCTTCTGACAAGAGTTTGGATAACAATTTACTGAAATTAAAGATTACTATCACTTCAGGTATCAATTACTTAGATGGACATGTCCAATTTCACAAGAATAATCTAAGAGATCATGTTGAAAGAGAAGTCATAAAGGGGGAGAGGGTAATGATAAGACCAAGTTCTGAACATGCTACCTGGATATCCAATAATATCAGAGACACTTTAGGATTTCCTCCCATATGGTATGATGGAGATCAAACTGCTGAGTCTGGTTGTCAACCAACTCACCTTAAAGCACCTCATACTACTGGTACTCATGCTGCTGACCAAACCATATATAATCCTGCAACACAAGCTACTTTTGAGATTATCCAAGCAGCTGTCCAACACATGTACAATCCTCCACCATCAGTTCAAAATGTTATATGTGAAAAGTTGGAGATGCCTGAATCTGTTATGATTAAAGAAAAAAGAGGCACAACTTTCAAAGAAAAGGTTTAGAGAACAAGCTGAGGCTAGACCAGATTTTGAGCAGTGGAGTCCAATCTCCAGATCAATAATTCTCACTGCATGGAAGGCAGTAAAAGCAAATGTGATAGAGGTAAATGATATTCAGAATAGAAATGAGCCAAAAATTTAAAGCAGCAAGAAGTTATCCAGAAGTTCAGACATGATCTGAAGAAAGGAAAACTTCTCGCTAAGTCAGTTGAGCCCAGTAAATATTTACCAAAGCCATACCATTATTTTAAAAGACAAAGACTGAAAGAAGAAGCAATTGCAAAAGCTAAAGCTAAGGATGACAAAGGAAAGAAGGTTGTTGATGACAAGGTGCCTGAGGTGAAAGCAAAGATACAATCCGAAAAAGGCATAGTCATCAAATAACCAGAGCTGTCATAGAATGATCTTAGTTTTAAATTTCATAAAAAACTTGATCTATAACTATTGGATAACTAAAGCGTGTAGAAGTAAACCTTGTGATGGACAATTAATGAAAATTTTGGTTTATTCAATATTTCATGTGCTATTAATTAGGATTACAATTGTTTGCCTTATTTTTTGATTCAGCAATATTGATTTTAAATGTGTTTTTATCTTTGTACTGCACTATACTTTTAAATGTCTTTATCATATTATATTTTTGGTATCATGTTGTATATCATTGAATTGGGGTTATTACTTCTACAAATAGGGGGGAGATTGTTGGGTACATTGGTCACAATGTACTTGATTTGAAGAAGTCCTTTCAGCTCAATGATATACACATAGTTTTTTTTGATGAATGTTAAGTTCATGTGTGCATGCAAATAAAGCTAAGTACAACAGTGTCGAGACACTAGACAAGTGTTGACACCTTTGTCAAGGAAGTGCTGAGACAAGGAGAAAGTTGTGTCGGCACTCAGGAATAGTGTTGACACACTTAAACAAGAAGCGACGAGTCAAGGAGAAAGTTATGTCAACACTCAGGACTTGGGTCGATATGATGATACAAGAAAGCAACTGTGTCGACACTCATGACTAGTGTTGACACACACTACACAAGTTGTGTTGAGATAAAGAGAAGATGTGTCGACACTAAGGAAAAGTATCGACACACTCTATATATGTAATGTCGAGACTGAAGACAACTGTATTGACACTCAGGACTAGTGTCAACACACTTCTCAAGCTGAGTCAAGACTAAAAGCAAGTAGTGTCGATACTCATGACTAGTTTCGACACATTCTACATCAGTTGTGTCGAGACAAGGTGAATATTGTGTCGATACATTCAGAAGTATGTCGACACCACTACATGAGTAGTGTCGACACCCAGGACTGGTGTCGACACATCTAATAGTCAAGTTTCAACACTTCAAGCAGAATTATTTCCTTAGTACAGAAATCAAGCCAGAGGGTCTGGCAACTGTCAGAACTGTCAGATGTCAGTTATTAATCGGATCAGTCGGTTACCTTTGACAGAGCCTATATAAACGGATCAATTCTTCAGAAATGATAGTGAAAAAAATCTGGCAAGTCCAGATCTAAGAAGCAATCTTCTAGAATTCAGAAGGTGGAGAGAAGCCGAATCAAAAATCGTCTTCAACATTCTCCAGCCTAGATCTACCCTAATTTCAACTTCAAGAAGCTTTGAAAAGCTAAGAAGGGTTGGATCAAATTTATCACTTCAAGATCAAAGGAAGCAAGCAGATCAGGATCAGATCAAGAAGCAGTCACCCAATTCTCTCTTACCGGGTGACTAGTTCTGAATCAATTTCTTTTACTTTTATTAATTTTATAAGATCTACCTGTAGATCTGAGTGTAGGGAAAATATTTTCTCTAAGTTGTAAGCCTATGTTATAAAGGCTGAGGTAGGGCAGAGATTGCCTGAGGTAGGAGAAGTGGGAATTTCTCTGAGTTGTAGGGTAGGATTTGCCGAGGAGTAGGAGTGTGGATACATTTTGAGGTAGAGTTCTAGGGAAGAACTTGAGGTGTAGGATCTTGGTGAGATATGGGTGGTAAGACTTCTAAAGTCTGAGTTGTAGGGACTAGCTGTGCTCTGAGCTATAAGATCTGAGGATCTGAGGATCTGAGTAAAGGAAAGAGTGTGGCTGAATCTAGTTCATTGCTAGATAAGCGAAATGAGAAATTGGATGTACCCATAAATTGGGGAACCACTATAAAACTATGTGTACTGTGCTGTGTATGCTGTGTTTGATATGTTGTGATAGTTCTAGATTGCTATTAAGATTATCGTGGTTTATCTGGCTGTGATATTTAATTTAAAGAAAGTATATCTCTGAATTAAAAAAAGGTAGCCAAGATTTAAATTGGACCTATTCACACCCCCCTCTAGGTCACTCTCAATCCTAAAACAAACATTTACAGACAATAATAAGGTTGGTTGTCGCACTGTGTACCGTTATACACCACCTTCCTTGCGGGGGATACTGGCTCACCCTAACTCCTTTCCTAGACACCAATTAGGTAATTTAAAAGTAGATCCCTATATTGTATATTAGGTTGTACTCATAGTTCTACCAGTTAAGGTCTACTATATTTAAGCCAAGAAATCATGGTATACTATTTGCGGGCAGCCGTATAAGAAACATTTTATGTGATACCCAACGAATTACTCGTAGGCGAGAAGTAATATGGATTGAACATCTCAAACATTAAAGAGAGCATAAGCGTGAAATTATAATAAGTTAAGAAAGAGTTCATAAACATTTTCCAACTTAATTTGGTGACCTAAATAAACATAATATATAAAATTAATGCTTGTTGGGGTGCAAGTAGATATTTCCAACATTTACTAGGATAAGGGTTTACTTATAAAAGCATGAGATTATAAGAGTCATGAGACACTCCAAAATCCATCCAAAACATTTTCCAAATTCAATAGTAAGTACATGATAAAAAGGTGATGTTATTTGGGGGTACGCTTAGCTATTTTCCATTTTCGATTAATACAAGAATTTTAAGCTTAATAAAATAAGGTATGAAGATACAAAAGTTATAAGAGACTTTGACATCTGAGTAAGTGATTTTCCATGGCCACGGGTGACCTAAATAAGTGTATGTGTTGAAGCCAAAATTGACCTCTGTGGAGTTCGGGGTCCCTGAAAGGGGTGACCTCACACCTATTACACTCGAGAGAACGTCACGGACCGGAAACTTAGGAGACTATGAACAGACCCTCGGCTCTAACACGAAGGTCCCACCTCACACCCGGAAGGCTACCTGAGCTCTTCCCCTCCCTCACCAAAGGGCTAGGCTGGGCGCCTTGGAGAGCTCTCTCTACTCTACCAAGAAGAAGCTAAGGGAGGAGGAAGCTAAGAAAAGGATCCTCTCCAAGGCACCCAAGGGGGTCTATTTATAGTTTTCCAAATCCCATGGGCCACAAATGACCAAAATACCCTCACGACAAAAAGGCCTCGGGCCAATAGGAAACCGCCACGCCGGAGGGTAGAGAAGGAAAAACGCGTCACCCAAAGCTAAAAGGGGACCCACCCTGCGGGATGGGGCGAGACCCAGCCTGGGGGCCGATCTCGCCCGGCCTACCCGCCGTGCGGGGCGAGACCCGGCCTGGGGCCGGTCTCGCCCGGCTGCCCGCGGGGCTGGGCGAGACCCGGCCTGGGGCCGGTCTCGCCCGGCCTACTCGCCGGGCTGGGCGAGACCCGCCTGGGGCCGGTCTCGCCCGGCTGCCCGCGGGGCGGGGCGAGACCCGGCCTGGGGCCGGTCTCGCCCGGCCTACCCGCCGGGCTCGGGGCCGGTCCCGCCGGCCTGAGGGAAAAAATGGGGAGGGGGAGGGCCTGCTGATCCCGCCTCCACACCCAAATGGCCCGGGCGGGTGCCTACCAACCCGCCGCTTTCACACTCCAACTATGGGGCCGCTGGGGGAGGCCGATTTCTCCTCCCCCTACTAGTATGTTTCCAAGCTAGAGCCAAAATTGGCCACCGAGAGTTCAAAATACTCAAAAAGCTTAAAAACTAAGCACGCCTCATCTGGGGCCCACTATTCGCGAATACGGGGTTGTACACAATCCCCGCTCTTTTCGAGGTTGGCACAAGCTCGGAAAGAAACATCCAACCCAACGTATTCGCGGAGTGTAACTTCCCCGCGGGGTCAACCTGTCATGCCAGCTATGGGAGCCTTGGTGGCGAGAGCTTCTCTGGGTAACAAACTTGGTTCCCACGAGAGATCAACCAGCCCTGTCAGCTAGTGAGAGCCTGACAGCGGAATCCATCTCAGAGCAAAGGACTTGGCTTCCACGAGAGATCAACCTGCCCTTCCAGCTAGATGAGAGCCTGACAGTGGAATCCATCTCGGAGCTAAGGACTTGGCATGCTCGTGAGATCAACCTGCCCTGCCAGCTAGATGAGAGCCTAACAGCGGAATCCATCTCGGAGCTAAGGACTTGGCTTCCACGAGAGATTAACCTGCCCTGCCAGCTAGATGAGAGCCTGGTAGCGGAATCCATCCCGAGGTGAGACCTTCCCACCCTCCGAGAGATCAACCTGCCCTGCCAGCTAGGTGAGAGCCTGGCAGCGGAATCCATCCCGAGGTGAGACCTTCCCACCCTCCGAGAGATCAACCTGCCCTGCCAGCTAGGTGAGAGCCTGGCAGCGGAATCCATCCCGAGGTGAGACCTTCCCACCCTCCGAGAGATCAACCTTCCCTGCCAGCTAGGTGAGAGTCTGGCAGCGGAATCCATCCCGAGGTGAGACCTTCCCACCCTCCGAGAGATCAACCTGCCCTGCCAGCTAGGTGAGAGCCTGGCAGCAGAATCCATCCCCAGGTGAGACCTTCCCACCCTCCGAGAGATCAACCTGCCCTGCCAGCTAGGTGAGAGCCTAGCAGCGGAATCCATCCTGAGGTGAGACCTTCCCACCCTCTGAGAGATCAACCTGCCCTGCCAGCTAGGTGAGAGCCTGGCAGCGGAATCCATACCGAGGTGAGACCTTCCCACCCTCCGAGAGATCAACCTGCCCTGCCAGCTAGGTGAGAGCCTGACAGCGGAATCCATCTCGAGGTGAGACTTTCCCACCCTCCGAGAGATCAACCTGCCCTGCCAGCTAGGTGAGAGCCTGACAGCAGAATCCATCTCGAGGTGAGACCTTCCCACCCTCCGAGAGATCAACCTGCCCTGCCAGCTAGGTGAGAGCCTGGCGGCGGAATCCATCTCGAGGTGAGACCTACCACACCCTCCGAGAGATCAACCTGCCCTGCCAGCTAGGTGAGAGCCTGGCAGCGGAATCCATCTCGAGGTGAGACCTTCCCACCCTCCGAGAGATCAACCTGCCCTGCCAGCTAGGTGAGAGCCTGGCAGCGGAATCCATCTCGAGGTGAGACCTTCCCACCCTCCGAGAGATCAACCTGCCCCGCCAGCTAGGTGAGAGCCTGACAGCGTAGTCCATCTCGAGGTGAGACCTTCACACCCTCCGAGAGATCAACCTGCCCTGCCAGCTAGGTGAGAGCCTGGCAGCGGAATCCATCTCGAGGTGAGACCTTCCCACCCTCTGAGTGATCAACCTGCCCTGCCAGCTAGGTGAGAGCCTGGCAGCGGAATCCATCTCGAGGTGAGACAACTAGGCATCAACGAGAGGTACCACCGGCCCTGCCCAGCTAGTGAGAGCCTGGACAGCGGGACCGTCTCGGAGAAAAAGAACTAAGCATCTCAATCAATCCTTACCAAATCCTACATCCTCAAACAAGGAGAAATAGATGGGTTACATGATCCCCTCGACTCAGCTGGTCAGGGGTAGCACTTGTTACAAGACAAGAAAAATGAAAAAACTACCCCAAGGCGAGGCACCCTCATGGGGCCTGGGCATGACGGTCGTCTTCCGCTTCCTTTTCCTCAGACACTTCCATCTTGCTCAAGCTCTCCATGACCTTCTCCATCTCCTCTGCCTGGGCCAACCAAGAGATGGTGTTGACAGCCGTGACGTAACACTGCCTTGCCATCCTGGAGTCCCCTTGACTCTGACCTAGATCCCTCCGGAGCTGAACTTGATGCATTGGTGGAAGGAAGATGGCACGCAACGAAAGGCGCTGATGAGGGGCCTTCCGAAGATGGCGTTGTAGCTGCTTGGAGCATCCACAATGACGAACCGGCAGTTCCTTGAGACTCCCCCCAATTTAACTTGGAGTCCCACTCCACCCTCAACCTCCTTCCTCTCCCCTGAAAATCCGAATAGGGGTCCGTCCGAGGCCAACACACTTCTTGGCTCTACCTTCATCTCATCAAATGCCTTCCTGAAAACGACGTTGACAGAGCTCCCGTTGTCCACCAAGATTCGGGAGACGCTGTAGCCCTCGATGGCCGTCTGGATGACCAGCGCATCGCAAAACGGATCCTCATGATCCGGCAGGTCCTTCACCGAGAAGGTGACCTTCTCCTCCTGGGGCGGTGTCTGGGAGGTTGAGGCGACGCTCCTTCGGTACATGACATGGAGGCTTGCCTTCCGAGTGGCCTCGATCCCCACTCCACCATGGATCACCGCTATACCGCCTCGGGGTCCAACATCGACCCGGTCCTCACAAACATCATCCCCTCCTTCTCTGGGCAGAACCTCTTCAACCCGCACCGGTGGCTGTGGCTGGGCAGGGTCTCTCGCCCCCCTCACTTCCAGGAACTCAGGGCAGGTAGCTATGGCGTGCCCCTCCACCTGGTGGAAGTCACAGTACGGCAACTCTATCCTGACCCTTCTCCTTCCCTGGCAGTTCCTCCTCTCCCTTCGACCAATCTCCATCGCTTGTTGTGGTGGGGGGAGGAGCTGCCTAGGGGCTTGCCTCTGGAAGTTGAACCTCCCTTGGCCCCCATGGAAGTTTCCACCATCTTGGGCGTAACCTCTTCCCGGGCCCTGAACGGGTCCTCCCTGCTGCCTCCAACCTGGTTCCGGACCCTCCTGAGCTCTCCGTTCCTCTCTCCTTCTTCCTTCCTGAGGTCTCGAGCCTCCTTGCTCCTTCGACTCTGCCTCTGTCAGCTTTGCCAACTTCTTGACAAATGTCGGGTTGGCTGCCTCCATGGCAATCTCCTCTGCCGCCCTTTCCATCAGCTCCTCGAAGGAAAGGGGGGCTTTCCGGGTCAAGCTCATCTTGAAGAAGCCCTCCTTCAGCCCAACGGTGAAGGCCATCTGGAGAGCATACACTGGCATCTCCTGGACCTCCAGGATCTCCTCTTGGAACCTGTCTACGTAACGGGCCAGCGACTCCTCGCCCCCTGCCTTATCAGGAAGATGGACTCAGGACTTCTCTTCCGCTTCTTGGATGTGGAGAAGCGAAGATGAAAGCTCCGGCTCAAGTCCTCGAACCCATAGATTGACCTCGGAGGGAGTTGATGGAACCAGTCCCTCGCCTTCTCCTTCAACGTGATCGCAAAGAGGCGACACTTGAAGGCATCTGTCATCAGCCTGATGGAGACGACATCCTCGAACCACTGCAGATGCTGGATGGGGTCATCCTTCCCCGTATAGTAAGCCATGTCTGGCTCTCTGAACCCCTCGGGAACGGGAGCTGAGATGATCAACTCACTGAAGGGCGACCCCCTAAGGAGTGGTCTCGCCCCCTCCACTCGCGCAACCTGCTCGCCTGGGAGGTTGGCACTCGCCGGGCTGGAGAACAACTCCCGGCCGGTGAGGTCTCGCTCGACCCCATCTCCCATCCTCTCCTTCCATGACCTTCTTCCTGGTGCGCTTCCCTCTCCCCCCGCTGGGGTCATCTCGCCTAGACCCCTGGGAGTTGACTCGTCGAGGGGGGGAGCTAGCTCCTGGGGGGTCGGGGTGGAGCTGCCACCCTGAGGAGCAATGCTTCGCAGCATCTCCATGATGCCCTGGATGGAGGCCATGAACTCTTGCCTCCCCATAAAGGGCCCTGAGCTAGGGAGCTCGCCGAGATCATCACTACCTCCCTGACCTCCCGTCATGACACTCTCCTGAGATCTTCTGTGCTGGTCACTCTCCACGCTCACCGCACCAAAAGTGTTGAAGCCAAAATTGACCTCTGTGGAGTTCGGGGTCCCTGAAAGGGGTGACCTCACACATACTACACTCGAGAGAACGTCACAGACCAGAGACTTAGGAGACTATGAACAGACCCTCGGCTCTAGCACGGAGGTCCCACCTCACACCCGGAAGGCTACCTGAGCTCTTCCCCTCCCTCACCAAAGGGCTAGGCTGGGCGCCTTGGAGAGCTCTCTCTACTCTACCAAGAAGAAGCTAAGGGAGGAGGAAGCTAAGAAAAGGATCCTCTCCAAGGCACCCAAGGGGGTCTATTTATAGTTTTCCAAATCCCATGGGCCACAAATGACCAAAATACCCCCACGACAAAAAGGCCTCGGGCCAATAGGAAACCGCCACGCCGGGGGGTAGAGAAGGAAAAATGCGTCACCCAAAGCTAAAAGGGGACCCACCCTGCGGGACGGGGCGAGACCCGGCCTGGGGGCCGGTCTCGCCCGGCCTACCCGCCGGGCTGGGCGAGACCCGGCCTGGGGCCGGTCTCGCCCGGCTGCCCGCGGGGCCGGGCGAGACCCGGCCTGGGGCCGGTCTCGCCCGGCCTACTCGCCGGGCTGGGCGAGACCCGCCTGGGGCCGGTCTCGCCCGGCCTACTCGCCGGGTTGGGCGAGACCCGCCTGGGGCCGGTCTCGCCCGGCTGCCCGCGGGGCTGGGCGAGACCCGGCCTGGGCCGGTCTCGCCCGGCCTACCCGCCGGGCTCGGGGCCGGTCCCGCCGCCTGAGGGAAAAAATGGGGAGGGGGAGGGCCTGCTGATCCCGCCTCCACACCCAAATGGCCCGGGCGGGTGCCTACCAACCTGCCGCTTTCACACTCCAACTATGGGGCCGTTGGGGGACGCCGATTTCTCCTCCCCCTACTAGTATGTTTCCAAGCTAGAGCCAAAATTGGCCACCGAGAGTTCAAAATACTCAAAAAGCTTAAAAACTAAGCGCGCCTCATCTGGGGCCCACTATTCGCGAATACGGGGTTGTACAGTATGAAGGAGGGGGGGGGGGGTAAATTTTTGGGGTGCAACTTATTTTATTTTTTGTAATTATAATAAGGGTGATAATTTAAATAAATAAATAAAGGTTGTGGTTCCAAAGTCACAAGACACACCACCAAGCATCCAAATCATTACCCAAGGTCAAGAATGACCTATCTAAGCCTCTAAAAAGTTTGGCAAATTTTGGAAAAGGTTTGAGTATATGTATTTTAATGATATACCTACATAGTAATTTTAATTAAATAACAAAAGAAGCATGCAAATTCTTTATTTAAATTTTATTTATACTGTTGCCTAGAAATATCATAAACTTTATGAAGAGCTTCCCATAAAAATTTTAGGGTTATAGGAGGTCAAACAGTGGAGGAAAACATTTTGAATATTTAAATATTAATTTTAAATACCTAAAACTTAGAAACTTAATTCCAGTTCTACTCCACCCCAGAGAACGGCCCACCCCTTTTTGAAAACTGTGGACCAAGACCTACAACTTTTATGGTGGTCACTTGGCCTGGTTCAGCCCATAGGGTGCCTAATTTTGAGCTTGAAAGTTTTTGTTAAGGTCTGCCAATAACCAGGTATTAAAATTATTTTAAATTAAATATAAAAGGTAAGGCGCGAATCTTGGCGCTGATCCAACGCTCCAGAAGGCGGCAGCTAGAAATTGACCTTCCCCCACAGCGGATCCGCTACTTGATCCGCTGTGAGGATCAGATCGATCGTTGGACGAGGTTATGGATGGCCCTGATTTCGTCTTCAACCTTGAGCAACGACCATGATTAATCCCTCCTGGGAAAGTTTTGCAGGGCTTCTCCACCACCGTCCGGTGAACGCCGACTGCTTCTGACTCATTGGAAAGTTTCCAAGGGGTCAGGGCAACACTTCAGCGGTGGTTGGTGGCTGGGAACTGCCGGCGGCGGCGGAATTGCTTGGTTGATTTAACCCGAATTCCACCGATGCAACCCAGTAAACCAGTACCCAAAAGGGTGAGATTTTGATTCGAAAAGTTTCACATGGATAAGGGGATGAGAAAGGAAGAGGAATCTCACCTCATAAGGCCGAGCTCACTGGTATCGTGGTCGGTTGTCCATGGATTTCACGGGTTTGAGCAGGGGGTGTTGCAGAGAGCTTCCACTCAGGGTTTCTGCACAGGGGTGATGCTAGTGGTTGGTGTGAGCTTTCTAAAGGTCTTGGGGTCTCTTTTATAGGCCTGTGAGGGGAGGGGGTGGTGCTACCTTAGGCTCGCCATTTCATCAATGGCTAGGGCATCCTATGAGTACTTTGGATAAAGATTGGCTGGCTAGATAAGATCGGGGTTGTAGAGGTGGAAGGGGGGTGAGGTGGACGAGAGACATGGTTTGCTTCCCTTCTTAATTTGATTAATTTAAATTGCTCCCTGAAAGAATTAGTGCATAACCACCTAGAGGGGGGGGGGGGTGAATAGGTGTACTTTTTCTTTTGCTTTTAAGGCAGAAAATCTGTTATGTTATTTAACCAGAAATTGCAAATTTTACAACTACATAGCACAGCAATCACAGAAACATTCAATCACAGAGTGCACACAGATTTTATAGTAGTTCCCCAAGGTCTGGGTACATCCACTTTCCCCCTTCGCCTATCTAGCAGTGTGCTAGATTCGGCCTAACTTCTGCACTTCACCTCAGATCCTCAGATCTTACAACTCAGAACCCAACAAGGCTCCTACAGCTCAGGCAATCTCCCCTACCTCAGCCTACACATGGCCTACAACTCAGAGATATCAATCTCCTACAACTCAGGCTCACAGCCCTACCTCAGCCTACACAAGGCCTACCACTCAGAGAAAATGTTCTCCTACTCTCAGCCTTTATAAACATAGGCTTACAATCTTAGATCTATAAAGATCCTACAAAACTTTGATTTAACAAAGTAAATTACCACCACCCTGACAGAGAGAGAATGGATGGATGGCTTCTTGATCAGTTCTTGGAAGAACTTGATGGCAGAGATCAACCTCTCTTAGCTTTCTTCAAAGCTTCTTGAATCTGAACTCAGTAGGGTTGACTCTCCTGAGAAGTTGATCTTCAATCAACTTCTGACTTGAGATTCAGATCTCAATTTGAATCTTTCTTGGCAGGCTGGTTCAGCAACTGCTCTTCTTAGATGGAGCTCTCTCTCTTCAACTTTATAGATCTTCTGTTGAAGGTCTTCTTCTTTTTGTGTTGTTAGATATCTGTATATGATCTTCAATCTTAATTGTTATTGATCACTATATCTTCTGTTGAAGGAGAAAGGCTTTATATAATCTTCCTCCATGGTAACCGGCTGATCTGGTTTCTAACAAACTTCTGACAGCTTTGACAGTTGCAGTAGACCGGTTAGAAATGGCAGCTGTCAAGTCATCCAGTCACTTCTTGAAAATACTGTCTCTGTCTGAAAGTGTCGAGTCTGATCTTCATTATGTGTCGACACAAGTAGACTAAGTGTCTACATAAGTGGACTAAGTGTCGACACATGCCTTGGTGGTGTCGACACAACTCCTTTTGTTGTTGTAACAGCTTCTCGACACTGCTTCTTTAGAATGTGTTGACACTGATTCTGTGTGTCGACACAAGCCTTCTTTTCTTTAACTTTGTTGAAACTTATTGTGTGTCGACACATCTCCTTTGTGTCGACACAAGTACTTCTTTACTTTAACTTTGTTGAAGCTTTGCTGTGTGTCGACACAAGTCCTGTGTGTCGACACAGTTTATGTTGACAAATACTTCTGTGTGTCGACACTGCCTCTATGTGTCGACATATTTGATGTCGACTTTGCTTCTCTGTGTGTCGACACAGCCTCTTGGTGTCGACACAGTTGATTCTGGTGCCGACTCAGCCTTTCCAAGTGTCGACATAATTAAC
The DNA here is from genome assembly GCA_039583875.1 of Platanthera guangdongensis. Classification (NCBI taxonomy): domain Eukaryota; kingdom Viridiplantae; phylum Streptophyta; class Magnoliopsida; order Asparagales; family Orchidaceae; genus Platanthera; species Platanthera guangdongensis. The sequence goes on along the minus strand of CM077161.1, from coordinate 137,052,816 downwards.
TCCAAGTGTCGACACAGCTTTTCTCTAGTGTCGACACAAGCCTTCATAAGTGTCGACACAGTTTCTCTAGGTGTCGACACATGGACTTATAAAGTTTTCTGCATTCCTGCATTTACTTAACCTGCACATATAAACTCAAAATACATCAAATACACCTTGATGCATATCATTGAGTAGGGTGAGGCTTCTTCAAATCTGGTACACATTTTCCAATGTACCCAACAATCTCTCCCTATTTGGAGAAGTCATAACCCTTAGTCAATGATATACACCATTCATAATAAATACACATTATGATGTATAAAAATATTATATGACAGGGTAACTACTTAACACAAAATATATATAAGATATCATCACAGAATAATAATGCTAACATATTAAGCATTAAACATTGTTTTGTTCTAACTTCCAATAGTTTATTTAACAAAAGTTTACATAGATTTTAACACAAAAGATTACAATGTTATAAAATCTAGTAAAACTAATGTTGGAACACCCTATTACTAATTTGGGTCAGGATCACTATGTCTCTAGGAATCTTTTCTTGACCTTCTGTATAGCTTAATAGGTCAATTAGAATTGAGTCTAAGGGTTAGAAGTGTAGGATTGGAAGCTGCCCTGAAGTCCAAGTTTTTCAGACTGGAGAATAAGTCTGATCGTCGAGCTCAGCACGACGATTCGTCGAACTCAGATCGACGATCGTCGAGCTCAACTTCGACAGATCGTCGAGCTCCACTCGACGATCGCTGAGCTCAACTTCGACAGATCGTCGAGCTCCACTCGACGATCGCTGAGCTCAACTTCACAATATCGTCGAACTCCATTCGACGATCGGTGAGCTCAGTTCGATGATTTTGACTCTGCATTGGATCTTTATCTCTGAGCTCAGTTCGACGATCTTTGAGCTCAGATCGACGATTATTTTGCTGCTTGAGTTTTCCAGTTCGCTGAGCTCAGCTCGACGATAGCAGAGCTCAGTTCGACGATTTCAGATAACTTCCAGAATTCAAATTCAAATCAGACAGGAGTTATTATGTAATTAATTCAGAGATTTGCTAGCCGTATTCATTTATTTCTGGACCAAGTTTCAAGGGATCTTTCAAGGAATAATTCTGTGGACTTTCCTCCAGAAGAGTTTTTGCAATTAAGGATGCAATCAATGCAGACCAACGACTATCTTTGACAGAGAATGATATTCTATTCTGGAACAGAGAAAAAAAAGATAGAATGTTTTTTGAATAAACAGAGATTAAGAAGAAGAGAACACACAATACAGAGTACAGAGACTTTTTCAAAATCTTCTGTCAAAAAGAATTCAGAAGAACACTCATCAAAGAGATCAAGTTTTCAAAATCTCTTCATCTTTCAAAGTGTTCAAGGCCAACATCATTTCAAGACTCCAGACACTCAACATTTCAGCTTGCTGAAATCATCTATTGCTAGAGTTCTACCTTTGAAGGCCCATCACCCTCAAGCAAAGCTTTTCTTCCTGAAGATCTCAAGGATTCAGGGGGAGCTTTGACATCAATCCACATAGTCTTCTCAGTTGTTTGAGAAAGAGAAGACTGCCATCACTCTCTCACCCCCAGTTTGTAAAGGGTTTCTCAAACTCGCTTCAAAAGTTTGAATCTGGTTTTTGAGCACCTTGTCAAAAGCTCATTGGTGGCAAGACACCTGATCAAAAAAATCTGCTTTGGTTTTTGAGCACCTTATCAAAAGCTCATTGGTGCCTAGGACACCTGATCAACTCATCCTGCAGTGGATTCCTACCTAGGGTGGTAGAAGAGTGGATGTACCCAAGTTTGGGGAACCACTATATTTCCTCGTGTCCTCTGGCTCTGCTTGTTTACTTTTCGTTTCTGGCCTTGATTTGTCTGTGCTTAGTTTTTGCATAGCTTAGTTCTGTGATTAGATTTATATTTGCTTCCCTGCTCACACTTATTACAACAATTGTTGTAAAAGTTTTTAAAAGTAGTAAAACACCATATACTCTATTCACCCCCCTCTAGAGTATATCAGATCTAGTTGCACTTTCAATTGGTATCAAAGCGAGGTTGGTTAAACATATCATACCTGATTGGTTGTACAGGCTAACACCTGAACCCCAAGATCCTAAACTAGATCTGTTTTTCTTTTGTTTTTTTTATTAGATTCTGTTTGCACAAATCATGGCCCAAAACAAAGATTATGCTAGCACCAGACCTCCAGTGTGCAATCTTTCCAAGTTTGCACTTTGGAAAGCAAGGATTAGACTTTACATGAATTCTATTGATGAAGATATATTTAATTCTGTTTTGACAGTGTGTCCAAGACCCCCAGAGAGCACAAGTACAAATGCTGTTCCACCTCCATCAGGAACAGATGCTGACATCAAAAAGTGGAAAGTAGATGATGCCAAGGCTATGAACATCCTAGCCCAGACAATGTCAGATGACATATTCCAAAAAGTAGCTGAATGCAACTCAGCCAAGGAGATTTGGGACAAGCTCTCAGAAATTGTCTCAGGCTCAGCTGATGAGAGAAAGGACAGAAGATCCCATCTCATCTCCCAATATGAGAACTTCAAGAAGGGAGAGACTGAGTCAGTGGGAGACATGTACAACAGATTGAGTCTAATTGTCAGTGAGCTAAGAACATTGGACAAAGAGATTTCTCTGACAGAACTTAATGACAAGATCCTAATGTGCTTCCCCAGCACTTGGGATTCAAGAATCTGGCCAATTAAGGATGCCAGAAGTCTAAATGAGATCACCACTGAAGCCTTGCTGGGTAAGCTCAAATCTTATGAGCTACTCATCAAGAATAGAGAGGAAGAACAGAAGACTGCTTCACCAGCTACAAGAAAAGAGAAAACCATAGCCTTCAAGGCAACTGAGGATCTGCCTGAAGATAAGAGCACAGGCAATGATGAACTACTCAGCTTGTTGGCCAAAAGATTCTACAAGATGGCCAGAAAGGACTTCAGAAGAAGATCATACAAGGAGCAGGACAAGCCAAGGTATGACAAGTCTATTAGCAACAATAAAGACATTATTTGCTTTGGTTGCAGGAAACCAGGGCATATAGTTCCTGACTGTCCAGAGAACAAGAACAAGGACAGAAGGGACAGAAAAGAAAGAAGAAAGGAGAAGGACCCCAAAAGGAATGGAAATGGCAAACCTTCTTCAAGCAGGAATAAGCATACAAGAAAAGGGTTTGTTGCTGAATCCTGGAGTGAGACAGAAGAGGAATCAGAAGCCTCATCCAGCTCCAGTGATGATGAGGATGATGTAGAAGAAAAGGAATTCTGCATGATGGCAATTAATGCCTCACAGCACAATTCAGAGGATGAAGAGTCAGAGTCAGACTCAGAAACCCAACCTGAAGAAGATCAGGTAATTAGTTCTTTTGATTTTACTTCAGAAGATTTTAAATCTGAATTTAAAGCACTGTGTTTAGACCTGCTAAAGTCTGAGAAAGAGATTATCTCTCTCAGAAATCAATTATCTGAACACAATGGTTTAAAGTCAGAAAACCTCAAACTCTCTCAGGAGTTGGAGAACTGTAGGGAACAAATAGCTACACTGAAAAGTGAGCTCTCTGAGGCCAAGAAGCTTGAAGAATCCCTTAATGGGAGAAGCATCAAGCTGATGGACATCACAAGCACAGTGAACTCTAGATTCAACAGTACACTGGGCTTGGGTGCTTCATCCAGCCAACCTATAGTCCTAACAACTCCCATCAAGTTTATTTCTAGCAAGGGAAAAGGAGTTGTAGAGGTTGCCAGGAAAAATTCTGATCTGCCTCAGAAAACTGAGTCCCAGCAAAAATCGTCGAACGAAGATCGACGATCGCTGAATGAAGATCGACGATCGCCGAACGCAGCTCGACGATCTCAGGAAAAATCGTCGAACGCAGGTCGACGATCTCAGCCAAAGTCGTCGAACGCAGCTCGACGATCTCATATACCTGACCTCAGCCATGGTCGACCGTCGAACGGAGCTCGGCGATCTGACCCAAGATCGTCGAACGCAGCTCCAAGATCGTCGAACAGAGGTCAGAACTCTGGAAACTTTTTCAAAGGCAAATCAAAATTGAATCCTGAGGGTTCTTCATCCCAAACCTTCAACCCTTATACTGAATGGATTTTACCTCCAAGGAGATATCATCCTGAAGGATATAAGAGTCAGCCAGGGATGTCTTTCATTTCTGAATTTAGAGGTTATCAACCTAGGCCCAAGGTAAACTGAGTCAAAAACAAGTGAATTGTTTCATGTGCAGGTGAAGACCTATCCAACATCTAACCAGCAATGGTATTTGGATAGTGGGTGCTCTAAGCACATGACAGGGAATAAGGACAACCTCACATCCTTCAGAGCCAAGCTTGGACCCAAAGTTATCTTTGGTGATTCCAACTTTGGACAAACTAAGGGATATGGTGCAGTACAGATTGGATCAGTAACCTTCAAGAAGGTAGCATATGTGGAAGGACTGAAGCACAACCTGATCAGCATCAGTCAACTATGTGATGAAGGATACCAGGTGACCTTCAGCAAAACCTTATGCAAAATCAAGACAGAGGACAACACAACAGTGTTGACAGGTATAAGGAAAGGTAACATCTACCTAGTGGACTTTCTTTCAACTGATATAGATATCTGCTTGTTTAATTCAGTCTGTAGACCAAATGTCTTATGGTATAAGAGACTAGGACACCTAAACCTTAGAACTATTGCTAGGCTCTCCAAGGACAACCTTGTTAGAGGACTACCTTCTGGCCCCTACAAGAAGGAAGGACTATGCAAGACTTGTCAATTAGGCAAACAAACTAAAAACAGTTTTAAGTCACTTAATAAGAGTGATTCACCTAGGATATTGTATCTGTTACACATGGATCTATTTGGAACCATCACAGTACAAAGCCTAGGAGGGAAATCCTACACTTTAGTAATTGTAGATGACTTCTCTAGATTCACTTGGGTGTTCTTTCTAAGGAAGAAGTCTGATAACTTTAAGTGTCTGACAGAGTTTCTCAAATGTATACAGATTGAGTTCAATACTCACATTGCCCTGATCAGAAGTGATCATGGGACAGAGTTTGATTCTCTTCTTATGCAAGAGTTCTGTCAGAGTGAAGGGATCAGACATACTTTCTCAGCTCCTAGAACTCCTCAACAAAATGGGATAGCTGAAAGGAAAAATAGAACCCTTATTGAATCTGCCACTACATTGTTGTCAGATGCTCATCTACCTCTATCCTTTTGGGCAGAGGCAGTGAACACCTCCAACTATGTGCTGAACAGAAGTCTGATACATAAACTGAAGGGAAAGACTCCCTATGAATTACTCAAAGAGAAGAAACCTAAAGTTGACTATTTTAGAATTTTTGGTTGTACTTGCTACATTCACAATAATGACAAGAAATATCTAGCAAAATTTCAAGCCAAAGCTGATGAATGAGTGTTTCTGGGATACTCCATGATCAGCAAGGCCTATATGGTCTATAATAAATCATCTTTGAAAATTGAGGAATCTGTTCATATTTCATTTGATGAAACTAACATGTCTTTCAAGGAGAAGATTTCTTCTACCATAGAACCTTTGCAGGAACACTCTCTAGTTGAAGATATGAACAAGCTACAGGTTGCTCAAGAGGATGAAAGTAGTGAAGATGAAGGGAATGCTCAACACATTGAAGCTCAACTTGAAGAGCCAGTTGTTGTACCACAAGAGGAAACAACAACACAGGTTGGTGAACAATCAACACCCCCTGTTGATTTAGTAACATCAAGAGACCATCCCATTACCCAAATAATTGGAGAACTCTCAGCTGGTGTGCAAACCAGAAATCAGGTCAACCAAAACCTGTTGCACACCTACTTCCTATCTCAAATTGAACCTCAGTCCATTCAAGATGCAGAGCAAGATCCACACTGGATCATTGCAATGCAAGAGGAGTTGCATCAATTTGAGAGGAACAAGGTATGGGAACTAGTGCCAAAGCCTAAGGATCATTCCATTGTTGGAACAAAATGGGTATTCAGAAATAAACTGGATGATCAAGGAGTAATAATAAGGAACAAGGCAAGACTAGTTGCCCAAGGATATTCTCAAGAAGAAGGAATTGACTACGACCAGACTTTTGCACCTGTTGCAAGATTAGAAGCCATCAGGATATTTCTAGCTTATGCAGCTCACAAAGGGTTCAAAGTCTATCAGATGGATGTCAAAAGTGCTTTCTTGAATGGAGACATCAAAGAGGAAGTTTATGTCAGACAACCTCCAGGTTTTATCTAAAAAAAAAAAAAAACCTCCAGGTTTTATCTCTCCAACTTATCCTGATTATGTTTTTAGACTGAACAAAGCACTATATGGTCTCAAGCAAGCTCCTAGAGCATGGTATGAGACCCTAGCATGCTTTCTCTTGGAAAATGGTTTTATAAGGGGTAGAGTAGACCAAACTCTTTTTATTAGAACCCATAAGTCCCATACCCTACTAGTGCAAATTTATGTAGACGATATCATTTTTGGTTCTACTGACTCAAAATTGTGCAGAAGGTTTTCTAACCTGATGCATTCTAAATTTGAGATGAGTAGCATGGGTGAGCTATCCTTCTTCCTAGGATTGCAAGTCAAACAACATGCTGAAGGCATCTTTATTTCTCAAACCAAATATGCTAATGAACTGGTTAAGAAATTTGGTATGTCTGAGGCATCTTGTATGAAAACACCCATGCCAACCAATGCTGTATTGGATGCTGATGAACATGGGAAACCTGTTGATCAGACAACATATAGAGCAATGATTGGCTCTTTACTGTATCTTACAGCTAGTAGACCAGATATAATGTTTGCTACATGTATATGTGCTAGGTTCCAAGTAAGCCCTAGAGAGTCACACCTAACATTAGTAAAGAAGATTCTCAGGTATGTTAAAAGTTGTCCAAATATAGGTCTCTGGTATCCAAAAGATTCAGCATTTGATTTAATTGAATTCTCTGATGCTGATTATGCTGGATGCAGAATTGACAGGAAAAACACCAGTGGAACTTGTCAGTTCCTTGGTGACAGACTTGTCTCTTGGTTTTGTAAGAAACAAACATCTGTGTCAACCTCAACTGCTGAAGCTGAATATATGGCTGCAGGCAGTTGTTGTTCACAAATATTGTGGATTCAAAACCAACTCCTAGACTATGGTTACAACTTAGAGAAGTCTAAAATCTTTTGTGACAATACAAGTGCTATTTCTATAGCTCAAAATCCAGTCCTCCATAGTAGGACAAAACACATAGAGATAAGACATCATTTCTTAAGGGATAATGTTGAAAAACACAAAATTGAATTACAATATATCCCAACTGATTTACAAAGGGGAGATATTTTCACCAAGCCTTTGGATGAAAAGAAACACACCTTCTTCCTAAATCAGTTAGAAATGTTAGATGGAGGAAGCCTTAAATAATATCCAAGATTTTGAAAGCTAAAAATTGACCAAGACTAGGCAAAAATTCTGATTTTTCTTAGTGTCTAGAATTTTTCTGATCTCTGAACTGCGCTCGACGATTTCCCCTAAGATCGTCGAACGGAGATCGACGATTTCCAGAATCGTCGAACTGAGTTCAGCGCCTCTCAGATAGTATGAACTATCTCTTCCGGTCAACGATCGTCGAACGGCGCTCGACGATTATGTTCACTGAACGATCGTCGAACGGAGCTCGACGCTTTCCAAGATCGTCGAACGGAGATCGACGATGTTGGAGTCTCTTCAGATTCCTTTAGAAGCCTCGATCGTCGAACTGAGTTCAACGATCTTTCCAATTCTGCGTCGAACCCTAATATAAAACTCATTTTTCGCCGTCATTCTCTTTTGCGCTTTCGATTTCTCTGCAAGGATTTTCTTTCCCTCCAAACAGTTCTACGCTTGGTCGTTTTGTTTGTTGAACTTTTGCAGGTAAAATGGCTGTGTCAGTTGCAGTTCTAGCCGCCATGAAGTTCGATGCTGGATTCGACATTGATCTGGAATCTTTCAACACTACTGATCAAATATTCCAAGACATTCTGAGTTTATTCAAGGATCAGAACTTGTCTGCCCTCATGACCACCAGGATAAAGCTGGCCTCAGATGAAATCAAGGAATGGGTTTACACTGCTCATAATCTGGACAACTCTACTATAGTTGGCTCAATTGCTGGAACTCAGGTACCTCTGACCCCCACCATTTTAACAGAGGTTTTTGGACTGAGAACTGGAGATGATACTGCTGAGTTATCTGGAGAGGAGTTTGCTGACATACTTGCCATGATGGGTCATCCAGAGGGAAACCCTAGCAAGTTATTCAAAAGGAACTTGTCTGTTGAGTACAGATTCCTAGCAGATGTTGTAGGAAAAGTGCTGCTGGCAAAGCACTCTACACATGATACTATATCCAGATACCAGCTCTGCCTCATGGGAGCTCTGGTGGATAAGAGAAGTTTGAACTGGAGAGAGGTCTTCTTTGACCTAATAAAGAAGAAAATAAACAAAAGCTTTGTTAATTTTGGAAGGATTATTGGAGTCTTCCTGCAGAACAAGTGCCCTGCCTTGCTGGTCTCCTCTGGAGTGCACATCAATGCCTCCAAGAGACTCACCTGTGCCCTCTTTGGCAAGTGGGACAGGCAAATAAGCAAGCCCAGCAGGCCCTCCTCTAGTGCTCCTTCAGGCACCAGGACTCACAGAGTCACTCCCCCACAGGTCTCTGCTCCTACAGAAGACCTGGCTGTTGCTGTTGCTGCTTCTTCTCCTCCTCCAAGTCCAACCCTACCTCTACCATCCACCATTCCAGCTCCATCCCCCATTACCATATCCAGCCCATCTCCAACCTCAACTCCATCTCCAGCACCAATTCTACCTCCACCAGAAGACCATTTCCACCCACTGTTCTCCTACCCTCCTCCAGATGTCACTTCTTCTCCCTCCATACCATCTTTCACCCTTCTGGATGACTCCTATATGGATGATTCCCCATCCTCTCCTCCAGATTTACCCTCCTCCTCAACTTCATTCCAAGATCTCCTCCACCATATCATTGACCAAACCACTTTCACCCCATCCATATCCATCCCCTTGTCCTCCATATCCACCATCCCCACACCTCAGCCATCCATCCCTCCTCTCTCTAGCCCTCCACTTCCAGCATCCTCAGCTATCCCTATTCCATCTACCTCTGCTCCTGTTGTTGAGCATGTAGACCTCTCAGCCCTGGCTGACAAGTTGTATGAGCTAATTGCCCCCAGGCTCTCTCTGCTCTTAGAGACCTCTTTGGCTCCTCTACAACTGTCAGTGGCAGCTCTCTCTGCCAGGCTTTCCTCCCCCCTTCCTCAGGCAGCACCTCCAGCAGTGTGCCTTGATACAGATGTATCTGCATCTAGGCAGGGGGAGATGCCATATGAAGCAAGCCTTCATGATGCTGCTGCTGCTGCTGAGATTTCTGTGTCTGCTGCCTCTTCTGCTACTGTTGCTGTGCCTCCAGAATGTCAGGCTCCTACTGCAGTTCTGGCACTAGACCTACAGTCTTTGCTTTCTGCCTTTGATCCTGCCTTCTTCAGCCATCTCCCAGAGGTTAATGCTGTCCAGCCCTCAGAAGACCTATCTAAGGCACTGGTGCCTTTCTCTGGCTATGACCCCAGCATCATCTCTTCTTTTGTACACTCAGTGATTGCTGCTGCTGCTGCTGTTGAAGAAAGGACTGCCTTTGCTTCTGAAATTGTTGATGCTGCTGCTGAAGATGTTCTCACTGCTGCTGAAATCCCAATTGTTTCTGATGAGCCAATATCCAAGGATTTTCTGATGACAGAGGCCACTGTTTTTGAGCCTGCTGCAGATTTTGCTGATGTTACTGCTGCTGTCACCACTTCTACTGTTGCTGTTATTGTTTCTGCTTCTCCTCCTGTATCTGCTGCTGTATCTGCTCCTGTCTCTGCTGCTGTCCCTGCTGCTGCTGGTTCAGCTTCTGCCTCTTCTGCCTCTGTTCAATTAAAGAAAGATCTTATGAAGAAGATAGATGCTATATATGATGACCAGAGTTCTGAGACTGATGAATTCAAAACAGACTCTGATGATTCAGCTGCTACTATTGCAAGGAAAAGGAAAGCTAGGAGCAAGGCAATGAAAAGGGTTCCTCCTGCAAAAGTCAAGGATAATAATGATATTCCTTATTATATTCTGCATAACTGCCAAATTACTGAACATTGGATGCAGTATTCCAAAAACCAGTTGAAAGCCATGAAGAAGAAGAGAAAGTATGAAAAGGGCTCATCCCAGTTCCAGCACCCTCATCCTCCTCCACCACCTCCTCCTGATGCAGGTGCAGGTGGCAGCTCTGCAAGTCAAGCCCCAGCTAGAAGCCAGGCTCCCTATCAACCCCATGCCAGATCCTACCAAAGGGAAAGCCAGTCTAGGGGTTCTTATTCTAGGAGAGGAGGATACAGGGGAAATCATAGAGATTTTCAGGTTTATTCTAAAGGGCATTCCAGGCAGCACCCATACTCCAGGGGAGGACATGTTTCATCTGATACTACTTCTGGTCCCTTCCCCTACAAGCTCAAAGAGATAGTGTCTGCCAGGCCTCCTCAAGACAATTCTTCCAACAGGTATGAGCCACCTGTACCATTTGAGGACCCTGAAAAGAATCCATCTGCTTGGACTACTAGGATGAAGGAAATGACTGCATTAGATCAGATAAAGAAGGCCAAAGAACAAGGGCTAGACACTTCCAATATTTCTACTATGTCAGAGCAAAGACAAAAGGAGTTAGAGAGATATGCTTCCAGCAAATTCTTTGATGCAGACAGATATATGGAATTGCATCCTGCTGCTGTGGTTCCCAGGCCTGCAAAGCAAACTTACTTGGGTGCAGCAGATGACACCAGATCCAACAAAGAAGCCCTGAACCCTAACAGAGAAATCAAAATGGTTAAAGGCAAAGAGAAGAAATGACTTTGTAAGGTGACAATCTTTGGATTTTCTGACTGCTATCTGGATGCCATATACATATATATATATATATATCTCTGTGATGTTTCTGCCATGTCTAGCTGTTGTTTTTATGCTTTTCTGATTGTATGTTGTTATTTGTTTTTCCAAAGTCTGTAAATAGTAATCCTAACCCAAATAGGGGGAGATTGTTGGAACACCCTATTACTAATTTGGGTCAGGATCACTATATCTCTAGGAATCTTTTCTTGACCTTCTGTATAGCTTAATAGGTCAATTAGAATTGAGTCTAAGGGTTAGAAGTCTAGGATTGGAAGCTGCCCTGAAGTCCAAGTTTTTCAGACTGGAGAATAAGTCTGATCGTCGAGCTCAGCACGACGATTCGTCGAACTCAGATCGACGATCGTCGAGCTCAACTTCGACAGATCGTCGAGCTCCACTCGACGATCACTGAGCTTAACTTCGACAGATCGTCGAGCTCCACTTGACGATCGCTGAGCTCAACTTCACAATATCGTCGAACTCCATTCGACGATCGGTGAGCTCAGTTCGACGATTTTGACTCTGCATTGGATCTTTATCTCTGAGCTCAGTTCGACGACCTTTGAGCTCAGATCGACGATTATTTTGCTGCTTGAGTTTTCCAGTTCGCTGAGCTCAGCTCGACGATAGCAGAGCTCAGTTCGACGATTTCAGATAACTTCCAGAATTCAAATTCAAATCAGACAGGAGTTATTATGTAATTAATTCAGAGATTTGCTAGCCGTTTTCATTTATTTCTGGACCAAGTTTCAAGGGATCTTTCAAGGAATAATTCTGTGGACTTTCTTCCAGAAGAGTTTTTGCAATTAAGGATGCAATCAATGCAGACCAACGACTATCTTTGACAGAGAATGATATTCTATTCTGGAACAGAGAAAAAAAAGATAGAATGTTTTTTGAATAAACAAAGATTAAGAAGAAGAGAACACACAATACAGAGTACAGAGACTTTTTCAAAATCTTCTGTCAAAAAGAATTCAGAAGAACACTCATCAAAGAGATCAAGTTTTCAAAATCTCTTCATCTTTCAAAGTGTTCAAGGCCAACATCATTTCAAGACTCCAGACACTCAACATTTCAGCTTGCTGAAATCATCTATTGCTGGAGTTCTACCTTTGAAGGCCTATCACCCTCAAGCAAAGCTTTTCTTCCTGAAGATCTCAAGGATTCAGGGGGAGCTTTGACATCAATCCACATAGTCTTCTCAGTTGTTTGAGAAAGAGAAGACTGCCATCACTCTCTCACCCCCAGTTTGTAAAGGGTTTCTCAAACTCCCTTCAAAAGTTTGAATCTGGTTTTTGAGCACCTTGTCAAAAGCTCATTGGTGGCAAGACACCTGATCAAAAAAATCTGCTTTGGTTTTTGAGCACCTTATCAAAAGCTCATTGGTGCCCAGGACACCTGATCAACTCATCCTGCAGTGGATTCCTACCTAGGGTGGTAGAAGAGTGGATGTACCCAAGTTTGGGGAACCACTATATTTCCTTGTGTACTCTGGCTCTGCTTGTTTACTTTTCGTTTCTGGCCTTGATTTGTCTGTGCTTAGTTTTTGCATAGCTTAGTTCTGTGATTAGATTTATATTTGCTTCCCTGCTCACACTTATTACAACAATTATTGTAAAAGTTTTTAAAAGTACTAAAACACCATATACTCTATTCACCCCCCTCTAGAGTATATCAGATCTAGTTGCACTTTCAACTAATCTAAGGCTGCTCTGGCTCCTTGATGATAATGCCCTTGCCTGATTGAATCTTGGCTTGAACTGGAACATCAGTGTCATCAACTGGCTTCTTGCCCTTTTGATCTTTCTTCTTTAGCTCTTCAGCCCTTATCTTTTGTCTTTCAAAATAATGAAAAGGCTTTGAGAAATATTTGCTAGGCTCCTGTGCATTAGGAGGTAGCTTCCTAAGTTTTGCCTTCCTTCTATACTGTACAATAGCTTCTTGCCTGGCTTCATGTTTTCTCCATTCTTGTTCAGAGTACCATTTGCCCCTCTCTAGGGTATTATCCTTCACAGCTTTTCAAGCGGTCAGGATGATATTTCTAGATGTTGGGCTCTACTACTCAAAATTTGGCTTTAACTCTGTCTGTTATCTGAATCTCTTCTTGGACAAAAGTGTTTCTTGCTCTTTGGTCAAAACTTCCTCTAGCACATGCTTGTCTACTTTCTCAAGGATAATATTTTTATTTCCTTCAGGAGGATTGTACATAGATTGTACTTCATGATGTATCATCTCAAAATCTGCTGGAGGATAAATAACTTGAGAGCAACTTCAGCTTGCTCACCTCCAAAAACAGCAGGGTTTATACCAGATTCAGCCACATTATCATCATCACAAAGGGGTGGGTATCCAAGTGTGGCTCTGATGCTATTGGAAATCCATTTAGAATGATCAGATCCAGCTTTGACTAATACTCTCCCCCCTTTATGACTTCTCTGGCCACATGATCCCTAAGGTCATCCTTTTGAAATCTGACATGTTCATCCAGAAAATTAACACCATCCTTATAAAATCCATTTAACTTTAGCAGCAGTCCAGAAATAGTCTTTTGAGATAGCTCAATAGCTGTTTTGACAGCAGTTATGCCTTCCTGGAAGTCCTTATAAAACTTATCCTTATTAAACTCTGGCTTGGCTTTAGACTTATCAGCAGGCTGGGCTGTTGCAACATTTTTCAGTTTTGTAATAATTACATTATGTGATGCAGTCAGATTATCATTCATCCTAATCTGATTTTCTAAGACATAGCTTTGCTTAAGAGCTATATCATCAACTTGTGTCTTGATTTTCTCTTGGTGTGTGGCTAGGAAAACCACAGTATTTCCACCCTTGTGGAAACAATCAGTCATCTCCTTCTTATGCTGATTAACTTCAAACCTTATAGATTTTATATCTGTAGCCAAGGAGAGTTGTAAATCTTTGTGTGTCTCATCCATATAATTCTCCATTGCAATCCTTTGCTCATCCAACTTCACTTGCATGGATACTAACAAAGAACTATAATCAATTGTTGGGGCAGGCTGTGGAGCAACAGTTTGTAATGCCTTCTTGTAGCTTTGGCTTCTCCTTTTGAAGACCATAAGCTTCCTCTTCTTAGCTTGAATCTCAGCTGCATCCTCAGAATCAGTGGTACTGACTATATTTACTCTATCCTTTAGACTAGGAGGCAAGTCCTGTGTAGTCTTAGGTAGCTCCCCCTGAGTCCTTTGCTCCTCAGTTTCCGTTCTAATTTGCTCCTCCTCATTTCTTGCAGTCTCCCCATGAGACCTCACATGCTCCCCCTCAAGGTTAGCCTGCACTTCCTCAAGATTAACTTGCTCCCCCTCAAAATCTACTTTCTCCCACTAAGTCTCTTTCTCCATAGCAGTGAAAAACTCATCTAGGGTAAATTCTTGTTGAGAAGGGACTGGAGATTCTCTAATCTCAGGATCATCACCAGCAACAGATGTATCTTCCAAGATAAAATCTTGTGCTTGATTGTTTAGTTGTGTTGGCTGGTCAACATCAATCAAAGATTCAGTTAGCATTTCATCCTCAATATTGAAAATTGATTGATGTACTTCACTGATTACCTCAAGAATTGTTTGTGTTGCAATTTTACTGTCCAAGTGAGTTGGCACTTCCTCATGTTGAGGCTCCCCCTGGAGTGGATCCAGGTGAATGGGGCTAGCAGATGGTTGCTCCTCCTGCCTCTGTGCATCTTCATTTCTTACTGGTGACCGTCCAACATTATCAACTTCTTCCTCATTAGAACTGGAAGCTGCTTGCTCCTCTGAACTATTGGAAGTTGCAGGAGCCCTTTTGGCTTTCTTCTGCTTCCTCTGTGGAGGTGTTTCCTTCTCTGGAGTAGGCATGTCCTTAGTTAACACCCTCTCCCACCTTAAGATAATCCTGATGTCCATCCTTCATTGAGGTTCTCTTCAAGCTTGGGCGACATTAGGGTTGAGTGAAATCTTGAATTTGGATGAGAGAGATGTCGACACAAAGTTTTAGTCTCGAAACTATAGAAAGCGTGTCGACAGACAATGGTGTTGACCTATTTATACCTTTCTAAAAATGATGGTGAAAAGGCGTGTCAATAAGCACTGAATGTGTCGACACTATTGAAAAGTGTCGACACAGACTACTTAAGTCTCGACATAAGTGTTGACTTCTATGTGTCGACACTTATACATCTGCGTTCGACGATTAGTCGATACTCTACTCGACGAAATCTGTGTTGATCCTAAGTGTCGACACCAACTCTGGATGTGTCGACACCTACGCTGGATGTATCGACACTACTTCTCTGAAGTGTCGACACCTATTTTTTAGATGTGTCGACATCATTTCTCTGGAATGTCGACACTATTCTATGTGTCGACACAGACAATTCCTTGTGTCGACACCATTTTACTTAGCCAATTTTGTTAAACTAATCTATGTTCAACATTACTAATTCAATTTTAAACTTATTGAATTTAGTTTCATCTAGAGGCTTAGTAAACATATCTGCAATTTGATAATCTGTTTTAACAAATTCTAGTGAAATGTCCTCTTTCTCTACATGTTCTCTAAGAAAATGGCATCTAATTTCTATATGCTTAGTCCTACTATGTGAAATATGATTATTAATAATAGAAATCGCACTTGTAGAATCACAAAGCAAAGGTATTCTACTTACTTGAATACCATAGTCTTCTAGCAGGCGTTGAATCCACAATAGCTGTGCACAGCAACTTCCTGCTGCCACATATTCAGACTCTGCTATGGAAATTGCCACACTTGTCTGCTTCTTATTGCTCCAAGACACCAATCTTCCTCCTACAAATTGACAGGTGCCTGTAGTACTTTTTCTATCTTCTTTGCAACCTGCAAAATCTGCATCTGAATAGCCTGCCAGTAGAAAATCTCCATTCCTAGGGTACCAAAGGCCTAGATTAGGTGTGCCCTTAAGATATCTCAAAATCCTTTTTACTGCAGTAAGATGAGATTCTTTAGGACATGATTGGTACCTAGCATAGACACATGTAGCATACATGATATCTGGTCTACTAGCAGTCAGATATAGGAGGGAGCCAACTATCCCTCTATACAAAGTTTCATCTACAGGTTTCTCTGCATCATCTTTGCTAAGAGACACACTTGACCCCATAGGAGTTCTCATGGTAGTGGATGATTCCATACCATTCTTTTTAATTAACTCCAGGGTGAACTTAGACTGAGTTATGGACAAACCATCTTTAGTCTGTCTTACTTGGAGACCCAAGAAAAACTTAAGTTCTCCCATACTGCTCATTTCAAATGTTTCTTGCATAAGTTTTGCAAACTTTCTGCAAAGATTACTTTCAGTAGACCCAAATATTATGTCATCAACATATATTTGGACTAGAATTATCTTTCCTTTGGATTCCCTAAGGAATAGAGTCTTGTCTATTTTCCCCCTTGAGAATTTGTTCTCAATGAGAAAACTAGACAGGGTTTCATACCAAGCCCTTAGGGCTTGTTTCAACCCATATAAAGCTTTCCTAAGTCTATAAACATAATCAGGTTTGAGAGGATAAACAAAACCCGAGGGCTGCTCTACATAGACTTCTTCCTTTAGATTTCCATTTAGGAATGCTGACTTTACATCCATTTGAAATACCTTGAAACCTTGATATGTTGCATAAGCAAGGAACATCTTGATTGCTTCCAGTCTTGCTACTGGGGCAAAGGTTTGATCAAAGTCAATACCTTTTTCCTGCCTATATGCTTTTGCAACAAGTCTTGCTTTATTCTTCACAATGATCCCATTCTCATCCAATTTGTTCCTAAAGATCCACTTTGTTCCAATGATGTTGTGGTATTTTGGTTTAGGAACTAACTTCCAGACCTTGCATCTTCCGAACTGATTCAGCTCCTCTTGCATGACATCAATCCAATGTGGATCTAGAACAGCTTCTTCAAATTTCTTGGGTTCTACTTGTGATAAGAAGCTAGAGCACAGGACTGTGTTCATATTCTTGCTTCTTGTTTGCACTCCTTGTCTTGGATCGCCAATTATCTGATTTGCTGGATGATCCTTTAAGTGTCTAATAGCTTGAGGTAGTCTATCTTCAGGTTGAACACCTCCAGTTTCTTCAATATGCTGCACCTCTTGGTTTTCTTCAGCATTTGGAGAGTCTTGTACTCCCCCTGGACAGCAACCACCATTTTACACTTCCTGATTTGCAGTTGAATCTTCTGTAATGGTAAGCGTGTCCATTCTCTCATTTATACCTGTAGAACTGCAAGCACTACTTGGCAACTCACTATTAATCAGTCTTGTTTCATCAAAGACTACATGTACAGACTCTTCTACAACTTGAGTAATCAAGTTGTAGACCCTATAAGCCTTACTATTGTTGCTGTACCCAACAAATATCTCATCTTGGGATTTGGCAGCAAACTTAGTTAGATAAGACTTGTCATTGTTAAGGACATAACACTTGCAACCAAAGATCCTAAAATAGGATAAGTTTGGTTTTCTGCCATTCATAATCTCATATGGAGTCTTTTTGTGGCACTTGGTGATAGTAGCCCTACTGATCACATGCCATGCATTGTTTACTGCCTCAACCAAGAAATATTCTGGGAGAGAAGTGTCACTCAATAAAGTTCTACCAGCCTCAATCAGTGTTCTATTCTTCCTTTCAGCAATACCATTTTGCTGTGGTGTTCTAGGTGAGGAAAATTCTTGAAAAATTCCAAATTCTTCACACAGTCTTGTCATACTTTCAGACAGAAATTCAGTTCCATGGTCACTTCTGATTTTGACCACTGTACTGTCCAACTCATTCTGAATTTGTTTAACAAAACTATATAAGACACTTGGGGTTTCAGATTTTTGTCTTAGAAAGAACACCCAGGAATATCTAGAATAGTCATCTACTACCACAAAAGTGTAGACCTTCCTACCTAGACTATGAACTGGCATAGGACCAAATAGATCCATATGCAAGAGGTAAATACACCTCACTGAATCCTTGTTTTCAAGGCTATGAAAGGTGGATTTGGTCTGCTTGCCTTTTTGACAAGCTGAGCATATCCCATCCTTTATACACTTAACTTGAGGACCATTCCTCACTAACTCTTTGCTAAAGAGTTGGCCAATAGTCTTGTAGTTAAGATGGTCCAGCCTCTTATGCCATTTAACTCAATGAGAGGCTCTCTCATCAGCTACAAGACAAATAGGAGAAACATTGTTCTCACACTCAAAGTTAAGACAGTACCACATTTCTCTTCCTATATCCTGTCAATATGACCTTTTGATCACTTGACCTTTTGATATGCATCCATTCTTAATAAATGAAATGTCATATCCTAAATCACTCAACTGACTTATGCTTATAAGGTTGTGTTTCAAACCCTTCATATAGGCCACTTGAGAGATAGTAATCTGGTTATTAGAAATGTTACTAAATCCTTTAATGATTCCTTTTTCAGAACCACCAAAGGTTACTTTAGGGCCATCCATGATAGGTGTGTAGTCCTTCAACAACCCCCTTGTTCCAGTCATGTGCCTGGAATATCCACTGTCCAAGTACCATATAGGGGCATTGCCACTTGGACTCACCTGCAATAAAGACTACTTAACCTTAGAACCCAAATAAGTTTTGGGTCCTTGGTTCATGTTAGTCTGAAATTTGACAAATCTGCCCGCAGCTCTTCTAACATGCAGATTGCTATTCTCCTTGACACTGGAATTGTGCCAACAATCTAAGGCAAAGTAGCTTATCTTACCACAACACCAGCACTCAAACTTATTGTACCTTTGTTTAGGTACAACCCTAGCTGAATTATCTACAGCAGGCTTCTTGTTTTGTGCTAGGGCTTTGCCTTTAGATTTGGACTTAGCAGTCCAGGCAGTTTTCTTAAACCCTAATCCAGCCTTACCCTTTTGTGACACAAAGTCATCTATTAAAGGTAATACAGATTTTGGCTTAGAAAAACTAGCCACAATATCTTTCTCTTTCCGAAGTCTAACCTCCAGATTTCTAATCTGATCATTCTTGAAAGTGATTGTGCCCATTTGAATAACAGTTATGTTTTTCAATCTGGCAATCTCATTCAGTTTTTGATCCAGCAACTTCTCTGAATCTAATGCAGCCATCTTAAGATCTGCAATTTCCTTAGCCTGAGATTTGGCCAGGTTTTTGCTCTTCTTAAGTGCCTGTAATAAATCTCCATATTCATCTATCAGCTGATGAATATCACCTTTAGACTCAGACCCATCCACATCACTTGATGCAGATGTTGCTGACTCTGACTCAGTACTATAATCTGAATTTCTAGTAATACATTGTACCTTACTAGGACCAGGCTGATCCTTACATTTATCTTCTTCTGAAACAGCCATCAGTCCCTTGCACTGATGGTCTTCTTGTTCATATATAGAGTTCAGCACCTGGAGAAACTCTTCTTCTTCATTTGCTGCATATAGACCAATGTAGGCCTCAGCTTCAGATTCTGACTCTGAAGTAGATTGGTCTGTCAAATTCTTCTCCTTCTTAGCAACAAAGGATTTCTCCTTCTTGCTCTGGTGTTGACTCTTCTTTTTATCTGCAGTCTCTTTTCTTTTATCTGGACACTCAGCCACAACATGTTCATGCCTATTACGGCAGTAGTAAACTATCTTTGATGTTGTAGATTTGCTTGGTTTAGACCTGCTCCTGTCCTTCCTGGATGACTTCCTCTTTTGATAATACTCATCCTTAGGCTGAGATGTGGAAGGCTTAGACTTCCACTGCTTCTTCTTCAGGAATCTCTGAAACTATCTTGTAAATGCTGCAAAATCTTCATCTGAGTCACTGCTATCTGAATTCTGGTTGTCTGAATTATCTGAAGCAGTTTCAGCAACAATCTTAGGAGGTGATGGAGACATCCTCCTATTTTCTTAGTGGCTTCAACCTTGAAGGCCACAGACTTTTCTCTATGCTCACCTTTTGTACTTTTCTCTTCCTCTTTCCTAGCCATCAGTTGTATCTCATATGACAGCAACTTTCCAAATAAGGTTGGAGGAGAGATGTCTGCAAGTTTGTCCACTTCCCTAATGACACAAATCTTAGTGTCCCAATCCTTTGTCAAAGATCTTAGGAATTTATCATTCAGTTCATAGGTACTGAAGATTCTTCCATAGGACATCAGTTTATTAACTATTCTATAGAACTTTTTATAACATTCAGTTATACTGTCAGACTTTCCTTGTCTGAAACTCTCATATTCCTGGTTCAGCATAGATTTTCTATCTTGTCTTACTTCTTCAGAACCCTCCATGTAGACTATTAAAGTATCCCACATTTCCTTGGAGGTCTTGCAGTGAATCAAATTTTGAAAAGTTGCATCATCTATGGCACTAACTATGATATTCTGGGCTCTCTTATCCATAGTTACCAAGATGATCTCATCCTTGGTCATCTCTATAAAATCCTTGGGAATTCTTTGGTTTGCATCCAGAATTGACACCTTCATTGGAATATAAGGACCTTCCTTTACTGTGATGTTGATCCTTGGATCAGAAGCCTCCATAAACAGCCTGACCCTTTCTTTCCAGATGCCAAATATCTCCTTTCTGCATATGGGTAATTTCATAGAACCTAGCTCCTTATGATTTTCACCTGAACCCATTTTATTGATTCTTGAATCTACCTTATGGATCTCACTCAGACTATTAAGTCCTTCTTTGAGTAACCTCGTTTTGATACCATTTGAAAGAATTAGTGCCTAACCACCTAGAGGGGGGTGGGGGGTGAATAGGTGTACTTTTTCTTTTACTTTTAAGGCAGAAAATATGTTCTGTTATTTAACCAGAAATTGCAAATTCTACAACTACACAACACAGCAATCACAGAAACATTCAATCACAGCATGCACACAGATTTTATAGTGGTTCCCCAAGGTCTGGGTACATCCACTTTTCCCCTTCGCCTATCTAGCAGTATGCTAGATTCGGCATAACTTCTGCACTTCACCTCAGATCCTCAGATCTTACAACTCAGAACCCAACAAGGCTCCTACAGCTCAGGCAATCTGCCCTACCTTAGCCTACACAAGGCCTACAACTCAGAGATATCAATCTCCTACAACTCAGGCTCATAACCCTACCTCAGCCTACACAAGGCCTACCACTCAGAGAAAATGTTCTCATACTCTCAGCCTTTATAAACATAGGCTTATAATCTCAGATCTATAAAGATCCTACAAAAATTTGATTTAACAAAGTAAATTACCACCACCCTGACAGAGAGAGAATGGATGGATGAGTTCTTGATCAGTTCTTGGAAGAACTTGATTGCAGAGATCAACCTCTCTTAGCTTTCTTCAAAGCTTCTTGAATCTGAACTCAGTAGGGTTGACTCTCCTGAGAAGTTGATATTCAATCAGCTTCTGACTTGAGATTCAGATCTCAATCTGAATCTTTCTTGGCAGCCTGGTTCAGCAACTGCTCTTCTTAGATGGATCTCTCTCTTCAACTTCTTAGATCTTCTGTCGAAGGTCTTCTTCTTTTTGTGTTGTTAGATATCTGTATATGATCTTCAATCTTAATTGTTATTGATCACTATATCTTCTGTTGAAGGAGAAAGGATTTATATAGTCTTCCTGCATGGTAACCGGCTGATCCGGTTTCTAACAAACTTCTAAAAGCTTTGACAGTTACAGTAGATCGGTTAGAAATGGCAGCTGTCAAGTCATCCAGTCACTTCTTGAAAATATTGTCTCTGTCTGAAAGTGTCGAGTCTGATCTTCATTATGTGTCGACACAAGTAGACTAAGTGTCGACACAAGTGGACTAAGTATCGACACATGCCTTGGTGGTGTCGACACAACTCCTTTTGTTGTTGTAACAGCTTCTCGACACTGCTTCTTTAGAATGTGTACACTGATTCTGTGTGTCGACACAAGCCTTCTTTTCTTTAACTTTGTTGAAACTTGCTGTGTGTCGACACATCTCCTTTGTGTCGACACAAGTACTTCTTTACTTTAACTTTGTTGAAGGTTTGCTGTGTGTCGACACAATTCCTGTGTGTCGACACAGTTGATGTTGACAAATACTTCTGTGTGTCGACACTGCCTCTATGTGTCGACACATTTGATGTCGACTTTGCTTCTCTGTGTGTCGACACAACCTCTTGGTGTCGACACAGTTGATTCTGGTGTCGACTCAGCCTTTCCAAGTGTCGACACAATTAACTCCAAGTGTTGACACAACTTTTCTCCAGTGTCGACACAAGCCTTCATAAGTGTCGACACAGTTTCTCTAGGTGTCGACACATGGACTTAGAAAGTTTTCTGCATTTCTGCATTTACTTAACCTGCACATATAAACTCAAAATACATCAAATACACCTTGATGCATATCATTGAGTAGGGTGAGGCTTCTTCAAATCTGGTACACATTTTCCAATGTACCCAACACTCCCCCTCTCTTAATTTGATTAATTTAAATTGCTCCCCCTCTCTTAATTTGATTAATTTAAATTGCTCCCCCTCTCTTAATTTGATACTTAATTTAAATAAAACCTAGGGTTGAGTTAAGGGTTCAAGGGTGGGTTTAGTTGAGGTATGCTTAGAAAGAAGGTGGCTATAGGCACACCTTCTCTCTTAAGAGTGGGGTGGTGCACCAACTTGGATCTTAGGTGTGATGTAGGTCTACC
This sequence comes from Platanthera guangdongensis, assembly GCA_039583875.1. Taxonomy (NCBI): domain Eukaryota; kingdom Viridiplantae; phylum Streptophyta; class Magnoliopsida; order Asparagales; family Orchidaceae; genus Platanthera; species Platanthera guangdongensis. The sequence continues at coordinate 137,030,165 of CM077161.1, read as the reverse complement.
CAAGTCAAGGTAAGGGGTGTGGGTGTCCCAAGGGTTAAGGGTGGGGTTAAGGTGCTCATGGGGTAGTAGGACTCCTAGGTCCCCCAAGTAACATGGGGATGTTACAAATCCAATAAACAAAAGAAAAATTTCGTCCCCGAAATTAAAGTGAAGCTCATGGGTTTCAGAAAGAGGGTGTATATAAGTTGTGACTATGAAAGAATAATATATGAGTTTGAAGTTACCTGATTGGAAAAGCTCGGGGTACTGGATTCTCATTGAATCTTGAGGCTCCTAAGAGAATTCTTCCTGCCCATGGTTAGACCATAGGTCTTTCACTAACGAAATTTTCTTCTTTCGCAAGACCCAAGTTTCAGATTCCACTGTCTGTATTGGGTCGAGGCGGACTGATCTGTCTGCTGCTATGAGTCCTGAGAAAGCAGAAATGAGCTGGTTACCATTCAATAGGGCTCGTCGAAGCGACGATACATGAAAGATGTCATGTAAGTTGGCAATTTCTGGTGGGAGTTCTATCCGATAAGATAGAGATCTGATTCACTCTAAGACGAAAGAGGGTTCCATGTAATGAGGGCCAAGCTTCAGGTGACTACAAATATGGGAGACTCCACGTACTGGCTTAATCTTCAAGAATACTTTATCCCCGACTTGGAACTTGACCATACGGTGCTTCTGATCATAGTACTTGGCTTAACAGCACTGGGTTTCCAGCATTCTTTCTTTGATTATTCTGATTGCTGCATCAATGTCATCTATATACTATACCCCTAATACTTGTTGGTCTTCTTCTTGTAACTAGGATGGCAGAGTCCGACACCTTCTGCCGTATAAGGCTTCATAGGGGGCCATGCCTATACTCGATTGGAGGCTATTATTATAGGAGAAATCTATCAGGGTTAAGAACTTATACCATGGTTCATTATAGTCTATAATGCATAGCCAGAATAGGTCCTTGTAAAGTGTTTGTTTTAGGATAGTGAGTGACCTAGAGGGGGGGGGGGTGAATAGTTCCAATTTAAATCTTGGCTACTTTTAAATCATAAAAATTTACTTAGAGTGTGAATTAATCCAATCACAGTATTCAAGAAATGCAGATCAAACCTAAATATAACAGTCACAGCACAACACATCAAATAATTGAACACAACACACAATTCAGCACAGCACAGAACACAAAGGTTTCATAGTGGTTCTCCAATTTATAGGTACATCCACTTTCCCCCTTCACATATCTAGCAATGATCTAGATTCAGCCAAATTTCTTCTTTCATTTCCTCAGATCCTTAGATCATACACCTCAGAGTCGAGCTGGCTCCTACAACTCAGACAATGCAATGTCCTAGCTCAGATCTTCAAGATCCTACAACTAAGATTCCTCTCCAAGAATCCTACCTCAGAGTGCACCTTCACTCCTACACCTCAGGCAAACTCTTGCCCTACAACCTCAGAACCTTCTTATTGCTACAACTTAGAGAAATTGCCCCTTCTCCTACCTCAGACACACTGCCCTACCTCAGCCTTTATAATATGGGCTTATAATTCAGAGAAATTAATCCACTACCCTCAGATCTACAAATAGATCTTATAAAATTATAATATCAAAAGAATTTTGTGTTTTGAAATGTCACCCAGAAAGAAAGAGATTGATGAATTCTTCTTGATCAGATCTTGATGTGGAATCTTCTCCTTGCTGTGTTGAAAATGATCCAACCCTTCTTAGCTTTTCCAAAGCTTCTTGAAGGAGAAGTTAGGGTTGATTCTTGGCTGGAGAAGATAGAAGTTGATCATCAATCTGCCTTCTTTCCACCTTCAGAATTCTACAGAATTGATCTGATTGACTTGTCGAGAAGAATGAGGATTGATCCCTTTATTTTGTTTCTGTAGAGTTGATCTCCTTTTATAGGCTTTATCAAAGGGTCACCGGTTGCCCCGGTAAATTCACTGACATCTGACAGTTCTGACAGTTATCAAAACTTCAGGCTTGAATTCTATACTTAGAAGAAATTTTATCCAGAGAGATTATGCCTGAAGGTGTTGACACATCTATATTTTGGTAGTGTTGATACCAGTCCTGGGTGTCAACACAACTTCCATCCAGTCTCGACATAGTTTGTATAAAGTGTGTCGACACTAGTCCTGAGTGTCTACATAGTTGCTTTTAGTCTCGACATAGTTTATATAAAGGGTGTCGACACTAGTCCTGAGTGTCGACACGGTTGCTTTCATATCTCACGGTGTTGACCCAAGTCCTGGGTGTCGACATAACTTGCATCCAGTCTCGACACTACTTGAATAATGGTGTCGACACTAGTCTTGAGTGTCGACGTAACCCAATTACTTATCTCAGCACAGCTTTTACAAAAGTGTCGACACTTGTCTAGTGTCTCGGCACTTTTGTATTTAGTTTATTTTTCCTGTACAGATAAACTCAACATACATCAAATACAAATTTGTGTATATCATTGAGTTGAAAGGGCTTCTCCAAATAAGGTACACAATTCCCAATGTACCCAGCAATCTCCCTCTATTTAGAGAAGTCATAACCCCAATTCAATGATAAACACAATGATACCAAAAATATGATGATAAAGATATAAAATCAACAGTACTGAACAAAATATAAAGTAACACAATTGAAAGCATAGATAGAATTCAGTGCAACCAAATTTTTCATTATATCTAGTCAAAAGATTACAATTATCAGATTTGTTATACTATTCTTTTAAAGCAAAATTTACATAAAGTTCAAAAAATAAAATATCATAGGAAAGATCTGGCTCTTTGATGACAATACATTTTCCTGATTGAATCTTGGATTTAACTTCAGGATCTTTGTCATTAGCTATCTTTTTCCCTTTGTCAACCTTGGCCTTAGAGATCTTTTCCTTCTTGAGCCTCTGCCTCTCAAAATAGTGATAAGGCTTGGGAAAGTATTTGCTGGGCTCAACAGAATTAGCTGGGATCTTCCCCGTCATCAAATCATGTCTAAATTTCTAGATGACCTCTTGCTATTTAAATGTTTTGCCCATTCTTGCTTTGTGTACCATTTTCCCCTGTCAGTAGTATTAACATTAACTGCCTTCCATGTAGTGAGGATAATTGATCTAGAGGTAGGGCTCCATTGTTCAAAGTCTGCCCTAGCTTTAGCTTGTTCCCTGAACCTTTTATTTGACATTTGAGCTTCTTTTTCTTTCAACAAAGCAGATGCAGTCATCTCCACCTCTTCACATACAACATTCTAAACTTTTGGTGGAGGACTGTACATAGATTGACAGTAGTTTGGATAGCCTCATATGAAACTTGTGCAGGAGGGTTGTATATGGATTGTCCAGGATGTTCAATGGCCTCAAAGTGAGCTGGTTGGCAACCGGACTCAGCAGTTTGGTCTCCATCATACCATAGGGGAGGATGGACAAAAGTGTCTCTGATGTTATTGGAAATCCAAGTTGCATGCTCAGAGCTAGCCTTAATCATTACCATCTCCCCCTTTATGACTTCTCTTTTTATACGATCTCTTAGATCATTCTTGTGAAACCTTACTTGTCCTTCCAAATAATTGATTCCAGGGGTTACAGTATTTTTTACTCTCAGTAAATTGTTATCCAAACCTTTGTTAGAAGCCTTGATATCCTTAATTAAGGAAGCTTGTAAGCTGAGTTTCCATCTCCTTTGTGGCAGAAGATATCTTGGTTTCTAGAGCAGTAGTTTGTTCAGCCAGCTTGACTAGAGTGTCATTATACTTTACTGTCATATTCTCATCCATTATTCTTTGATTTTCAAGGACATAGCCTTGTTTTACAATCATTTCATCCTCAGTTTTCTTTGATTCCTCTTGCTATTTAGCAATATATACCACAACATTTGCTCCCTTCTAGAAGAAGTCAGTCATATCTATTCTTAGTAGATTTACTTCAAATCTAATGGACTTAATGTCCTGAGCTAGTTGATACTACAGGTTCTTGTTTCTTTCATCTACATATTTCTCAAGTTGAGTTCTTTGCTGGTCTAGCATAATTTGTAGTTGAACTAGCAAAGAGCTTGAATCTATTGGAGGAGCAAATGCTGGACCAGATTGTATAATCTTCTTATAGCTTTTACTCTTCTTTTTCAGTTCTGATAGTTTTCTTTTCTTCAATAGAGTGGCTTCCTCTTCCTTAGAGTCAGAAGTACTTACCACTTCAATAGATTTTTGCTGTTTATCAGCACTTGGGGATAGATCTGGTAACTCCCCCTCAACTATTGAAACTTCTTCATTAATATTAATATTTTATAAGTTAGCAACTTCTTGCAAAATTTCAGCATCAGGAACTTGGTGTTCTAGAGTTGTAGATATCTCCCCTGGATGTCAGTTTCCTTATTCAAATGAATTTCTTTTTCAGTCTCCTTAAAGATTGTATCTTCATGTTCTCTATCAGTCTTTTCCTATTCAAGATCTTGTACTACTTCCATTATTATATTATGTACAAAATCTATATCAATATTAGGCAGATCATTGAGATTCTCCCCCTCAACTTGATTCATCTTTTGTACACTCTCCCCCTGCACCTGATCACCAGTTCTAGGTGAGGTCCTTAGAGAATTCTCAGCTATTGTATTATCTTGATTCTCAGAGCTTGAACTTTCCTTTTCTCTAGATTCACTGGAAGAAACTTCATCCACAACTACAGTCTTCTTCTTCCACTTCTTCTTCTTCTTCTTCTTCTTCTTCTTCTTCTTCTCAGGTTCTGGTGTTTTCTTAGTCAAAACTCTGTCCCATCTAGATAGAATCCTGATGTCCATTCTTCTTATGTGATTTATCTTTGATCCAAGCTTAAGATTGAGACTGTCAGGTATGAATTGAATTAAGTAGAGACTTAGAATTCTACCAATGTTGGGCTTCTTGATACTTTCTGCTATTTTATCAAAGACCACTATGCTCCAGTTAGTCTTGATTTTAAAAATTATTCTGGTCATCAGCTCAAACATGACAGCTGAGATCCTGTCATGTGCCCCTGTCTTGCACAACATCACTTTTCCTATAACTTCAGATAGAAATTTTCTTTGGGTGTTCATACCCTTCTTGTTTAAGGTACCTCCAATTTTAGTGATTGGAGCCAATCCACACCACACTAATGCTTTAGAAGTCCTGGTGGTGTCTATTGCATCTTCCTGATCAATTCTTGGAATATGAAAAACCTTGGCCAATTTTCTGGTTGTGATTTTCATTTTAGCTCCGTTTACCTTTGACTTGATCTTTACTGAGTTAGAATCTATTTTGGCATTAGAGAAGAACTCTGAAACTTCTCTTTTTCAGATATTTGACGGTTCTAAAAGAAGATAGTCTAATCCATCTTCTAAGATTAGGTCAATAACATTCCTTATTTCCTCTTGCGCTGAGTCGAATCCATTTCGCACAAGCTCATAACCTTCAAAGATGCTGTCGATGTTCTTGGGAGCCATTGGAGTTGAGAGAAATTGAGGAAGAAGTGTGTCGACTTAAAGTAATTCTGGGTCTCGACACACAGGAATCAATCTCTCAAGATTTCAGGTTATTGTAGTCGACTACTTCTTTCACACCCTATTTATAGTAGATGTAGTTAGAGTCGAAAAGGCGTGCACTATTTAGTCTATTTCAAGTTTTGGGTAAAAACCCAGTGTCGACACAAGAAAAACTAGTCTGTCGAGATGTGTCGACTCATGTCGACACAAGGATTATGGTTCTCGACACATATACCTTAGGGTCTCGAACCCTTATATCTCGACACATACTTTAGTGTCTCGACACAAATTTCATATAGTCTCGACATATACTTTTTGGTGTCTCGATACTTTCTCAACTGTCTCAACACATTCTCCAGTGTCTCGACACAAGGTTTTGACTTGGTCAAAATATTGTTTTCTGAAATATAAATCCTTGACTTTTATGATGTCTTACTTATTTATTTAGATTGGTAGACTTTGTTACTTTTCTTATTCAAATTGAATAGGGATTTTTAGGTACCAATAAAAATGGTTATTCTATATTTAACATTCCTAGTTCAAATTTGAAGAAATTGAACTTGTTTTCATCTAAGAGTTTTGTGAATATATCAGCAATTTGATTTTCAGTTGGAGTATAATTTAAGCAGATATTGGATTTTTGAACATGTTCTCTAAGAAAATGATATCTGATTTCTATGTGTTTGGTTCTATTGTGAGAAACATGATTATTAGAAATTGAAATTGCACTAGTAGAATCACAATACATAACAGATTTACTTAGTTGTACTCTGTAGTCCAAAAGTTGATGCTGAATCCACAGTAACTGTGCACTACAACTTCCAACTGATATATTATAACGACGCCATCCGTTCATATAGCATATAATAGAAGGTCTGTCCGGGGCCCCACTCCATATGCCACAAAACAGGCGGGGAAGTTACAGGTTAATACCACAACACAATCACATCCTAGCTCAGAGCATGCTAGCGGAAGATTTTAACAATAAAATTGAACTCCAACCATGAATGTCCACTATATATACAAATCCACATTCATATATAAACTCTCGGAGGAATGTACAGCAAATACAACATCATTTGGCCTTATGGCGTTACAATTACTCTTTACAAATGTGGATTCCAAACATCGGCGCGCATGCCGGCCACACATGAGCAAAACACAACATTCTTTGCTTAGCCTTCAAGGGCTAGCAGCAGCACCAACTACAACAGCAACAGCAGGGACTTCAGCCCGTATGTGTCCCGCTCGGCTCTACAACACCTGCATAAAGACAGCCCACCAAACGGTGGCAAACAAGACAACGGTCAGTATTCAACCGAACAATTTATAAAGACCTTACCCCTTTCCCGGGACAGTGGTATTCCTTCCCTGGAGGCATAGCAATTCATAAGCAGATATATACATATATCACACATTGTGCTCTCACGCACAAACAATCCATCACAATCATCAGCCACGTGGCTCGACGATCCGTGCACTCAGAGCACATTCTTGGTGTACCGACGAACCAGGGTCCCACCATCGTTCCAGGTCCGAAACCCGACGGTAAAATTGAGCATTTAGTCTTTCCAGCGCGCAGGCCTAAGACTCTCATTATGCGCTCCAACTGACTGCACTTTCAGATCTTTAAGTCAGACGAACATAACGCAGGTACGGATCAGCCACCCCCGTTACTCAAGTCGCCTTGCCATCACCAAATACCAACGTACTCGAGGCTAATTTAAGGCGCGGGTCGGTTTCACCTTTCCTGTTCGGTACGAGGCCTTTTTAAGAGCTCATCAGGCTCACAATAGTCATACTGTTCACCAAGGACTGGCTTCACAATAGCCATAATGTCCACCACGGGCTGGCTTCACAATAGCCACTATGTCCACCACAGACTGACTTCATAATCAATAAGGGGAGTTCATGCTAGCATCCTTCACGATCGCTTAGCGGGTTCCGTAGAACTCACTTTCTGCACCCAACTCTGCCCAAACCCTGCAGCATCCTGTAGCACCAGAAAACTGGTCTTGCCATAGCACACAACACAGGCATCACAAGGGTATTTTCCTGGACTACCACTCCAGTACTTCCTGCTACTACCCTTCAAAGGTCCAACCTAGCAACTCCACAAACTACATGTTTAACCACGGAGTCTTCTCCGGTGTGCAAATGAAATATCACCAATCCAGACCAACCTGTCCAGATGGGCTTCATACAGTATGCCTATTTCATACTATACATTTCCGGATCTATATGCAAGACTATTGGGGATTCCAAGAATCAACCCAAGGAAATCCCTTCGCAATCCACCCTGTGGTGGGGGAAATCCATGCACATGCCAAAAAGAAGGACTTCACATGTCCAAGAAGGAAGATCGTTACCCTTGACGACCTCGTTGGAGCCATGGAATTCTAGCTAGTTGGAAAGAACTGCAGCGGCCTTGCCTCCAAAAATCTGGCCTCGGATCTCGATTCAGAACTCGAAAGCTCCACCAGTGGCCCTCTCCTCTCTCCTCCCCCTCCTTGCTCTCCCTTCTCTCTAGCTCTTTTATAAAGAGAATGGCCCAAGTCAAAATAAGGATTCTCTTCTCAATCCTTGACTATGAACTAACAGGGAGAGGCCTGTGCCATTAGATCCCAGATGAAGGAAATGGACGACCACAAATCGTCCACAAATGTCTATTTTTGGGCTGACACAGCCTGTGACATGCCCGTGTCACATGTCGTGTACCTTAAGCGGCACACAACCGACTTACCCAGAGCAGGACATGGCCATGTGACACGCTCGTGTCACAGGCCGTGTGACCTGACAGGCCTTCAGACATGCCCGTGTCTGCAGCCGTGTACCTCAGGCGGCACATACCCGATTCAACCCGAATAGGACACATCCATGTGACACGTCCGTGTCACAAGCTGTGTGCCCAGAGACACACCTGTGTCCTGCCCATGTTCACAAGGCCTCATTGCCTTGGCCAATTCCAGAGGAGGACACGGCCATGTGACACGCCCGTGTCACATATGACACGCCCGTGTCACAGGCCGTGTTCCCCACTCGAGGATCCTCGACCACATTTACTCGAGTGGAGGTCTACGAACCAGAGGAGGACACACCCTCAGACACGCCCGTGTCACAGGGCATGTTACCTCTCGAGAACTCGTCGAGTGCATTTCATCGAGCACTCGACAGGCTGCTCAGCCATACAGAGCAGGACACGGCTTGGGACACGCCCGTGTCCCAGGCCGTGTTGCTCAACCTTAACCCAATCTTGGGATTTGGGGTGTTACAACCCTCCCCTCCTTACAAGAAATTTCGTCCCAAAATTTGCGCACCGTAAGGAAATCAGCAGTCACAACGTTATAACTTAAACATGTCTGTTATAACAAGAGACGCACTGTACAACAGTTTACACAAACAGCTCGGGAAATTCAGCTCGCATGGTCTGCTCTTGCTCCCATATTAGCTCCTCATGGCCACAATTGTCCCACCAGACTTTGACCATCCCGATTGTCTTGTTCCGCAACTACTTATCGACTCTATCCTCGATCTGAATGGACCTAACCTTCATCGTTAGCCCATACTCAACCGGCACACGATCGTTCTCGATCACTTGAGCTTAATCTTTGACGGCTTTCCGAAGCACAGATATGTGAAACACATCATGCAATCCGCTCAACTCTGCCGAAAGAGCTAGCCAATAGGCAGCTTCCCCAACTCGCTCCACCACTTCAAACGGACCAAGATATCTCAGACTTAACTTATTCAAATGCCGAATCCTAGACACGCCTTTGAAGGGTTTGATCTTCAAATATACCCAATCGCCCACCGTGAACTCCACGTTCCGGTGACTACGTTATAGTATTTTGCTTATCGATCCTGGGCTATCAGTAGCCTCTCCCGAATAGAGCGTATCGTCGAGTTATCTTATGCTTATATAGTTTGGATTCGCCTGCTTCTGCCCAAGCTAATGGTGTATGACACTTGCGATCATATAGAGCTTCAAACGGTGCCATACCGATGCTCGCTTGGTAGCTATTATTGTAGGCAAACTCCACCATATAGAGATGATCTTCCCATCTCTTACCAAAATCCAGGTCGCACATTCGAAGCATATCCTCCGTTGTCTTGTTGGTCCTCTCAGTCTGACCATCCGTTTGGGGGTGAAAGGCCGTACTGAACGTCAACTTCGTTCCCAACAATTGATGGATTAGCCTCCAATCGTTCGATGTGAATCGCCCATCACGATCACTCACGATGCTACGAGGAACACCGTGCAGCCATACGATCTGCTCCACAAAGTGTTTTGCCAAACTTTCCACTGAATCGTCCTTCTTGTTCGGAAGGAAGTAAGCCACTTTCGTCAACCGGTCTATAATCACCCAGATTGAATCATTCCCGCGTTGAGATCTCGACAACCTGTGCACGAAATCCATTGAAATACCATCAAACTTCCATTCTGGAATTGGTAAAGACTTCAAGAAACCTACGGGCTTCTGGCATTCTGCCTTCACCAAAGCACACGTTTGACATTTAACCATATAATGAGATATGTCTTTCTTGAGTCCTGGCCACCAGAACAACTTTTTCATGTCCTTGAATATCTTTGAGCTCCCATGGTGAATTGAGTATTTTGTAAAATGCGCTTCATACATCAATTCTTCTCTCAACTTACCCATACTCGGGACGCACAAATGACCCTCTTTCTGCAAAAGGCCGTCATCCCAGGAGAATTGGCCATCTATCCTATCTTTTGCATAGCGTTGGAGACTTTCATCCAGCTCCGTTGCTCGTCGAATTCTATCCGCAAGGTCATATTGTACCTCCGTCCAGTTTAAGCATGCATCAGCTGTGGAATTCTTGTCAACATAAGAAATCTCTAACGCTTCCAGCTCCTGGATCAGACTCTCATCATGCATCTGCAACCAATTTTCCCTTGACGGAGTCCTACGACTCAAGGCATCAGCGACTATGTTTCCCTTCCCGGGAGTATAATGAATATCAAAGGTGTAGTCCCCAAGGAACTCCATCCACCTTCGTTGTTGCATAATCAGATCCTTCTGATCCAACAAGTACTTTAGGATTTTATAGTCCGTAAAGATATCCACTTTTATGCCATAAATATAATTCTGCCATAACTTAAGTGCAAAGATCACCGCCGCCAACTCTAAGTCGTGGACGGGATAATTTCGCTCATGCACTTTCAACTAGCGTGAGCCATAAGCAATCACTTTTCCAAACTGCAGAAGAACGCAGCCTAAGCCGCTCCCTGAAGCATCACTATAGATCTCATAGCCGTCTGTACCACATGGCGATGTCAACACAGGCGCCGTGGTCAAACAACTCTTTAGCTCTTCAAAAGCTCGTGCGCACTTTGGCGTCCAAACGAACTTCTGATCCTTCCTCGTTAGTGTGGTCAGAGGCGAAGCGATCCGCGAGAAGTTTTCTACAAAACGTCTGTAGTAGCCTGCTATTCCAAGGAAACTCCTGAATTCGGCCACCAAAGACAGCACCGGACACTCCTGTATGGCTCTTATCTTTGACGGATCCACTGTTATGCCCTCTCCACTTACCATATGGCCAAGAAAGGCCACCGACGACAGTCAAAACTCACACTTTGAGAACTTGACATAGAGCGTATTCTTTCGCAAGGTATGCAACACCTACCGCAAATGGTTTGCATGATCAGCTTCCGATTGAGAGTACACCAAAATATCATCAATGAATACAATCATAAACAGGTCCAAGTACTCTCGGAATGTTCGGTGCATTAGGTCCATGAACACCGATGGCGCATTACATAGCCCAAAAGGCATTACAGTGAACTCATAATGACCATATCGTGTTCCAAATGCAGTCTTGGAAATGTCACCTTCCCGAATCCTCAATTGGTAATATCCAGATTTCAAATCCAATTTGGAATAGACGATTGATCCCACTAGCTGATCAAACAATTCATCTATCTGTGGAATCAGATACTTGTTCTTCTCGGTCAGCTTGTTCAATTCACGATAGTCAATACATAACCGCAACCCACCGTCCTTCTTTTTCACAAACAGAACATGTGCGCTCCAAGGTGACATACTTGGGCGTATATATCCCTGCTCCAGCAACTCTTGCAATTGGAATTTCAATTAAGCCATTTCCTTTGGCGCGACGCGATATGGCAAGCGGGCCACATGTTTTGCACCTAGCACCAACTCAGTAGTGAAGTCGATCTCCCGCTGGGGTGGTAGCCCAGGAAGATCCTTAGAAAACACTTCAGCAAACTCCGATACAATCAGAACATCACTCACATTGGCCGTTGGCCAACAACCTGAATCAGCGTGAAAAATAACTTCGCGCCCTTCCAAACAACATTGACGACTTGGAGTGCAGACATCAGGGTCCCGCTCACTCCTCGCATACCAACGAACTTAGTATCAAGCTCGGTATTTTGGCCCAGAATGATCTCTTTTGAATTACAATCGATACAGGCATGCTGCTCCGAGAGCCAGTCCATACCAAAGATCACATCAAATTCCGATATCGATAGCACAGATGCATTTAAACAAAAATCCCGACTTCCAATTTGAACCGCCACATCGCAAGCCCTATCCGCAAGCATCAAACAACCATTCGGTAATAACACCCTTACGCTCTCTGTCTTCACATGACTAGGTACTCCAATCTGAGTTACGAAGTCCTTAGAAAGAAATGAATGCGAAGCACCCATATCAAATAGTTCTCTCGCCAACGTGTTCTGAATCATAACAAAGCCTGTGGCAACCACATCACACACAAGACACATACAAAACATGCAATAAGAAAAGCACTCAATAACTTAACTCGTACCTGTGACGACGTCACTTTGCTTTATGGCCTCCTGCTGGCCAAGGTTATAGACTCGGGGCTGCGCCTGGGATGCAGAGGACTCCACCACTGCCTTTCCCTTCTCAGCATAAGACGCTCCCGCCTTCTTTTCAACCTTTGGTGGAGCAACCTGACAGTCACGAGCTATATGGCCCACTCTTCCACATGTAAAGCAGGTACAAGTCTCTGGCCTCAAAGTGGCCCCCGACAGAACTGTTGAAGGAGCTTGCCTAGAAGGCTTGGACCTCTTGCCCCATTTCTTTTGATAATACAATTTTTCAGGTCGGGGCGCTTTGAACTATGACTTTGTCACAACCAAAGCCCTTTTTCCTTGCACCCGCTTCATATCCTTCTCCAGCGCACACGCAGTATAAACCAATGCCTGAAACCCTTGGTTCACGGAACGCGAGAGCAGGAATCTGTTAAATTTTCTCAAAGTGGTCAACAAGATAGCCTAAAGTCAAATTAATATTCTCAGAACGATCCAATTAACACCTTGATCATGCAGAAGTCCAAAGAGCAAGCTTAACAATAAACACAAATGGAAGAATAAGCAGATCTTATATGCATTCACACTTCTTTACAAGGCAAGGTATACATAGTGAGACATGATTTCCCTAGTACATAAGCCACAAACAGAAAGCACAACACAAGCCGGGCGGACAACATTGGAGACCGCCGAGACCGCCCAGTCCTCCATGGTCGCCGAAGCCGCCCGAGCTGAAGCTGCTACACACCGAATAAAGCACAGAGTCCACTGAGACCGTGAGGTCGCGCAGACACACCGTTATTCACTGACTGCTAAAAAACTGAACAACAGACCGCCTACCCACCTGAGACCAGTGAACATGTTATTGGAACTTGGAAAAGCTGAAGCAGAGAACCACTGATAAGCCGCAGAAGCAGCCAGCTGAGACCGCAAAGACCGCGCACTTCAATGTACATGACCGAAGTCAAAGCCAAACTCCTGGCTCCTTGAAGCTAGCCGCGCGACATGCACACAACAAACCGTCAGCTCTACTCAACCCGCGCGGACAGGGAAATCCAAACCGCAACAAATGCCCAAGCCCACTTACTGTTCACTCAGTTACTGTAGACGTTCCGGGGGGGGGGGGGGGTTTATTTATAGGCGAGGTGAGGAGTGTGGTCACCACCCTAGTGAATAGAATCACCACCCCAGCACGCGCACTAGCAAAACACCCGTCCGCTGAGTCCGCAAAGACTTAGCCGGATTCCAAGAAAACTGCCAGAAGCATGACACATATGTTCACAACTAGGCGGACTTGCACCAGTCCACCCACACTATGCAGACAAGGTACAGTCCGCACAGTCCGCAAACATCATCACACAGAGCCACAACCCCTTCAACGACAGTCCGCACACGAAAGAGGCAGTTCACACAAAACAAGAGCAAAACCTCCATCCGCCATAATTCCACGACCAAAAGGCAGTCCGCCCGGTCAACAACGGACTTGGAGGATACTGCAAACACACTGGGCTTGTCATAGAATATGACAGTCCAGTAAATCACCAAAGGGCCTAGCGTGAGCACGTCGGACAAGGCCCAGTCCGCCAACATCCAAAGCAGATCGCAAACACTACATCAAAGTAAGGTAGAGTCCGCAAGCTATACTCGCACAGCTGCCCAGACAAACGAACAACTGCCGGACTCCGACACCAGTCCGCGTAGTCCTCCACAACAGCTAACACACGCTACAACACCGGAGAGCTCGCCAAAGGCCTCAGCCGATCTCCAAGGTCAGCCCGCAACAGCGGACACCGCGGACTCGCCAGTACACAAAGCCTCCCGCGGATAGAACTCCCAATCCGCTGGTTAGCACAAGCTTGCAAAACCATAAGGCCGTTGATCAACAAGCACTGAAAACAGCCCACAAACCGCAATCCGCTCAGTCCGCTTCGCTAGAAGCATGACTTCCTTGGTCATAGACCAACCAGGCCGCACAACAGACTGCTCAGGCTGCACAGGCTGCTCTTCAACAACCAATCTACTAACACACCCAAGGTCACCAGGCCGTAGCCAGCAGTCCGCCCAGGCCGCAGACTCAGACCGCTCAGGATGCACAGTCCTCCCGGCCCGCCCATCACCCACTTCCACTTCACAAATTTCAACACTTCCCCTTGAAGTGAGAAGTGGTGATCAAGCCCAGCAAGCTACGTAACCACTGAAAAGGCTCCTTCGACAGCGGCTTCGTGAAGATGTCAGCAAGATTATCTTCACTCCGAACATGCCCGACCAGAAGAGATCCCTCCAACACCTTCTCCCTTATGAAGTGATGCTCGATCTCAATATGCTTGGTCCTTGCGTGACACACTGGATTGTTTACTAGTTTGAGAGCACTCTCATTGTCACCCCAGAGCAAAGTAGGCCCTTTCACTTCTTCATGAACATCCTCTACAAGCCTCCTTAACTAGATGGCTTCCCGAGCAGCCAAGGCCGAAGCCTTATACTCAGCTTCTGTAGTAGACACTGACACAGAGTCCTGCTTCTTGCTACACCACGGAATGCAAGCTGATCCACAAGTGAACACATAACCCGAAGTTGATCTCCGATCATCCGAGTCACCACCATAATCAGCATCCGTGTACCCAAGCAAAACAAAGTCCGCATCTCTACTATAGAGGAGTCCCATATCAGAAGTTGTCTTGACATACTTCAAGATGTTCTTTGCTGCCATCAGATGAGACTTCCTTGGTTCAGCCATAAACCGACTTACTCGACCAACATCGTAAGCAATGTCTGGCCTTGTAATTGTTAGGTAGATCAAGCTCCCTACAAGAGCCCTGAACACCAAGGGATCAGGAAGAATCCTTCCTTCATCTCGTCGAAGCTTCAGCCCATGTTCTAGTGGAGTAGAGCAACTTTTACCTTCGCCCATGCCAAATCGACTTACAATATGACCCACATATCCATTCTGGCAAATGAGAATCCCTCACTCCTTCCTCTCCACTTCAAGATAAAGAAAGTGATGAAGCTCTCCTAAGTCTTTCATTTCAAAGCGTATAACTAGCTCATCCCTGAGCCTCGCTACTTCCTCCTCCAAATTCCCTGTGACGATCATATCATCCACATACAGCAGGACCAAGACTTGAAGCTCCTCCTTCTTCTTGACGAACAAGCTAGAATCCGAGTTGGAAGCAAGATAACCACAGAATTGTAGATACTCTGCTATCTTCCCATACCAAGCTCTAGGAGCTTGCTTCAACCCGTAGAGAGCCTTCCTGAGCTTGCAGACATAGTTCGGATGAACTTCAGAAACAAATCCAAGTGGCTAATCCATGAAGATGTCCTTGTCAATCTCTCCGTAAAGAAAAGTGTTCTTCACATCAATCTGCCACATCCTCCATCCCTTGCAAGCAGACAAGGCGATCACCACTCTAACAGAAGTCATCTTTGCAACCAGACTAAATGTCTCCTCATATTCTTCTCCATACTGCCGTGAGAATCCTCGAGCAACCAGGCGAGCTTTGTATCTGTCAATGCTCCCATCAATCTTCTTCTTCAACTTGTACACCCACTTGCAAGTCACTGGAGTAATGCCATCAACCTTGGGCACAAGATCCCAGGTTTCATTCTTCTTGAGAGCAACAATCTCTTCCTTCATGACATCATCCCACTCCTTGACTCCAGTGGCCTCATTGAAGTTTATAGGCTCTCGCTCATCTAGAGGACCTGCAAAGAAGCAAGAGACAATGCTCACTGCATTCCCATCACAGTACCAAGCAGGTGGCTTCACAACCCTATTCGATCTCTGAAGGGGTTGCTCCTTGCTCACTACCTCTGTTGCTTATTTAGGCTCTGCTCCATTCCCAGGCAAACTTTGAGCAATGCTACCCCTACTTCCTGAGCCAGAGGCCTCAACACCAGAATTTGAAGCAACAGGAGCTGCTGGTGAAACAACAAGCTCCTCTTCCAGGACTTTAGCAACCACCTTCTGCCCTTCATCAACCTTACTCTCTGAAAGCTCAACCGAGCCTCCTCCATACGACGTCAGTTCATCAAAGACCACGTCTCTTGATACAGCAAACTTCTTCATCGCAGGATCCATGCATTTCCATCCCTTCTTCCGCTCATCATAGCCAATAAAGATAAGCTTCCTTGCCTGTGCATCCAGCTTGGTCCTTAAAGCATCCGGGACATGCACATAGCAAGTTGATCCGAACACCTGAAGGTGTTCCACACTGAGCTTCTCCTTCAGAAATAGCTCAAAAGGAGTCTTCATGTTGATCGGGCTGAGCGGCATCCGATTGATGACATAAGAAGCACAAGACATCCCCTCTACCCAGAAGGACCTTGGAATGTCTTTCACATGAAGCTAGCATTTGCAAGTCTCCGTCAGATGACGGATCGTCCGCTCCGCTACTCCATTTTGTTAGGGAGTGTGAGCACAAGTAAGCTCTCTATAGATCCCGTGCTTCCTGCAAAAGTTAGAAAACTCGGAGGAGACAAACTCACCACCATTGTCTGTTCTAAGCTTCTTAATCCGCAAGCCAAGCCGGCCCTCCACCAACTCCTTGAACTCCACAAACAGATATAAGGCTTCAGACTTATCCTTCAAGAAATAAACCCAAATGTATCTTGAGTAGTCATCAATTAGCACAAGCATGTATCTGCTCCCACGAAGGCTAGCAGTGGCAGTTGGTCCCATCAAGTCTCCATAGATGCACTCCAATGGTCTCTTGCTCCTCGTTTGTGATTTATCAAACGGAAGGCGATGAGCCTTACCGTACTGACATCCCGCGCAAACGTGACCGTCGCCAAATGAAGACAGCTTAGGCAAGCCTCTTACAAGGCTTCTGTTAGCCATAGCCTTCAGCTTATCCATTCTTACATGCCCCAGCCTTTCATGCCATATAGTAGCGCTATCGTTTGCTCTCATCCGATCAACATAAGAGTTAGTTGTAAGAAAAAAACAAGTTCTTAACTCTCCTCCCAACATGAGCAACATCAGCCTTAACCGCTGATACGTTGCGAAGGAACTTCACTTTTGTTGGCCCAAACAGAACGTGATAACCAGCGTCTACCACATTGGTCACATAGAAGAGGTTCTTCTTCATGCCCGCTACGTAATACACACTCCTTAATGTGAGTGGCCCCTTATCACTACCCAAAGACACAACCCCTCCTTATTTACTACATAAATAGTATTATCAGCAGTTATGATAGATTCGTTACCTGAGTAGGCTTGCAGAGAAGAGAACTTCAACTTGTCTCCGGTGAGGTGATGACCACATCCGGAGTCCACGATCCACTCGTCGTTGAAGTCGACAGCGGACAAGGCACGGGCACAAGTGCCCGTCATGAAGGCTCCGCCCCATCCAGCTTCCTTACTCTTAGAGCAAGCTTCCTCCTTGCCTGCAGCATGCCCAGGTTGCAGTTTGACCTTACAACCACGCTTGAAGTGTCCCCGCAGATGACACCTGTAGCACTTCAAGTTCTTCTTCCAATCCTTCTTAGGAGCAACGCTCCTCTCTGACTGATAAGAAGTTGAAGGCTCATTTTCAGCAGCAGTCTTCTTATTCTTCCCTTCCCATCCCTTTTTCTTCTTGCCTGAGAAGAGAGCTTCACTTCCTTCCTCAGTAATAGTGACTCCAGCCATCTGCCTTGCCAAACGTTTCTACGAAGCAAGCAGGTTCTCAAGCTCCAATAGAGATGGCTGAGTAGCCCAGCCTTAAACAGATGTCACAAAGGCAACATACTCCTTCCGCAAGCCGCAGATGATGTGCCTTTTCATCTTAGCCTCAGAGATAGGCTCATACGGATCAAGTGCAGACAGATCCGCACACAAGCTCTTCATCTTCAGAAAGAATTTTGAGATTGTCAGGTCTCCTTGAGTTGTCCTCGCCAACTCATTCTCCAGAAACTGAAGTCTTGCTACATTCTTCCTATTGAACAACTCATCAATAGTTGTCCAAATATCAGCAGCAGACTCACATCCAATGATGTGATCAAAAAGTTCTAGTGACACGGCCCTCTTGAGAACAAACTCTACCTTTGCATTTGTTTTTCTCCAGAGCCTCATCTGCTCAGCAGTACCAAACACAACAGTAACTTCCTGTCTGTCATCACCACCGACGACCTCCCATAGCTCCTCTCCCAGTAGGTAACTCTTCATGCACGACTTCCACTTCTTGAAGTTAGTCGGCGTTAAGAGTTCAATACCTAGACCTCTTGCATAACTTACTTCCATTACAACAATTGTTGGTTAAGCTTCAAGAAGCACAGAGCAACAGTAATAGTTGATCACCGCTCAAGCACAGAGTAACAACACAGGTTGATCTCTGCTCACGCTACCGAACCTGGCTCTGATACCATGTTAAATTTTCTCAAAGTGGTTAGCAAGATATCCTAAAGCCAAATTAATATTCTAAGAACTATCCAGTTAACACCTTGATCATGCGGAAGTCCAAAGAGCAAGCTTAACACCAAACACAAATGGAAGAATAAGCAGGTCTTATATGCTTTCACACTTCTTTACAAGGCAAGGTACACATAGCAAGATATGATTTCGCTAGTATACAAGCTACAAACAAAAAGCACAACACAAGCCGGGCGGACAGCACTGGAGACCGCCGAGACCGCCCAGTACGCCAAGGTCGCCGAAGCCGCCCGAGCTGAAGCTACTACACACCGAATAAAGCACGGAGTCCGTCGAGACCGCGAGGTCGTGTGGACACACCGTTATTCACTGACTGCTGAAGAACTAAAGAACAGACTGCCTACCCGCCTGAGATCGGCGGACAGGTTATTGGAACTTGGAAAAGCTGAAGCAGAGAACCACTGACAAGCCGCAGAAGCGACCAGCTGAGACCGCAGAGACCGCACACTTCAATGTACTTGACCGAAGTCACAGCCAAACTCTTGACTCCTTGAAGCTAGCCGCAAGACCTGCACATAGCAAACCATCAGCTCTACTCAAACCGTGTGGACATGGAAATTCTGACAGAAACAAATGCCCAAGCCCACTTACTGTTCACTCAGTTACTGTAGACGTGTCGGGGGGGGGGGGGGGGTTCTATTTATAGGCGAGGTGAGGAGTGTGGTCACCACCCTAGTGAATAGAATCACCACCCCAGCCCGCGCACTAGCAAAACAATCATCTGCTGAGTCCGCAAAGACATAGCCAGATTCCAAGAAAACTGCCAGGAGCATGACACAGATGTTCATAACTAGGCGGACTTGCACCAATCCGCCCACACTATGCGGACAAGGTACAGTCCGCATAGTCCGCAAACATCATCACACAGAGCCACAACCCATTCAGCGACAGTCCGCACACGAAAGAGGCAGTCCACATAGTATAAGTGTTGGGTACATTGGTTTAAATGTACCTGATTTGAAGAAGCCTCACTCAACTCAATGATATACATCAAAATGTATTTGATGTGTTTTTGAGTTACTTGTGTAGGTTAAGTATTTGCAGGACTGAAGCAAAAATTTCTAAGTCCATGTGTCGACACCTAGAGGGAAAGTGTAGACACTTAAGAAGACTTGTGTCGACACCCAGGCAAGCAGTGTCGACACTTGGAGTCATTGTGTCGACACCTGGGATGCAGAGTCGACACCAGACACAAAGTGTCGACACAAGGAGCTGTGTCGACACTCAATGAAGAAAGTACAGTAAAGCAGTGTCGACACTTAACAGCAGTGTCGACACCCAGTGAAGCTGTGTCTACACCAGAAAGTGTCGACACTTGGAGCTGTGTCGACACTCAGCAAAAGTCAACAGAGACTAAGTATAAGTGTCGACACCCAGAACAATGTGTCGACACTCAACAAAAGAGTCAGCACTTAAAGAAAGTGTCGACACAAGACAGTATGTGTCGACACTCAGCTGAAGACTCAACACTTGAAGAAAGTGTCGACACATGGAGTTGTGTCGACACTTAACAAAGAACAGCAAGATCAACAAAATATTCTAAGTACAAGTGTCGACACTAAGACTATGTGTCGACACTCAGCTGAAGTCTTAAAAGAAGAATCAAGTGTCGACACAAGGAGCTGTGTCGACACTCATCAAGTATCAACATTGAAGACTATGTGTCGACACCAAGAAGTAGTGTCGACACTTGACAGATTCAACACATGAAGATGTGCCGACACAAAGGAGATGTGTCGACACTTAGAAGAATTCAGCAAAAGATAAAAGATCAAGTACTTGTGTCGACACTCAATTTCAGTGTCGACACATGCAGAAGAAACTGTGTCGAGACATAGAATCTACAACACAAGGAGTTGTGTCGACACCTTGTAGACTTGTGTCGACACTTACACAACTTGTGTCGACACTTGGTCTATAAGTGTCGACACTTAAAGACAGAAAGTCTCGACACTTTCAGACAGTTAGAGAACTTTCAAGAACTGACTGGATGACTTGACAGCTACCGTTCCAGCCGGTCTATAGCACCTGTCAGAGATGTCAGAATTCAGTTATGGACCGGACCAGCCGGTTATCATGAAGAAGACCTATAAATAGGCTCATACAGTCTACAGAAACTGTTGTTGAGGTTGTTGAAGCAATTCAAAAAGTGGTTCACAGAGTTGTTCAAGTTATTGATCAAGGATCAAATCAAGAAGATCTAGCTGTCTAGGTGCAGATCTAAGAAGTTGGAGAGAGAGGGCTCCATCCAAGAAATCAGCCGTTGGAACTAGGCTGAGAAGAAGGATTCAGATTCATTCTGGATCTTAAGAAGCAGAAGTCAAGGATCAACTGCAAAAGGAGTCAATATTATTGAGTTCTATTTTCAAGAAGCTTTGAAGAAAGCTAAGTCAGATTGAATCCAGCTGAGTTCTTCCAAGAACTCATCAAGAAACTCACAACTCCCCTCTCTTGTTTTTGAGTTGCTGAGTTATCAATTGTAAATTCATTTTTATCTTGTAGGATCCTTTGGATCTGAGTGTTTTGTAAGCCTGTAATTATAAAGGCTGAGGGTAGGGCTTGAGAGCCTGAGTGTAGGAGATTGAAATCTCTGAGTGTGGGCCTTGGTGGCTGAGTGTAGGCCTTGTTGGCTGAGTGTAGGCCTTTGTGGCTGAGTGTAGGCTTTGTGGAAAAGCTGAGTTGTAGGGCCTTGGGCCTGAGGTGTAGGAACCAGTTTGGGTTCTGAGACAGTGGCGAAGTTTGGCCGAATCTAGTACACTGCTAGATAGGCGAAGGGGGAAAGTGGATGTACCCAAAGCTTGGGGAACCACTATAAAACTTTGTGTCTGCTGTGCTGTGCTTTGCTGTGTATGCTGTGTGATTGCAAAAGTAGAGTAGATTCTGTGTTATAACTGATTGCTGCCATTAAAGTTTAAAAAAGAATTAGGTCACCTATTCACACCCCTCTAGGTGTTTAGGTACTATATCTTTCAAGTGGTATCAGAGGGAGGTTCCTTAAAAAGGACTAACAGTCTAAGGAGATCCTGATTGGCAGATTCAGTCTAAGACAAATTACAGATTCAAGAAAATCAAGAACAATGGGTTCCTCTGAGAATCACAAGGAATTGGGTTCCATGAAATTACCTCTATGTAGGAAAGAGATATTTGGGATCTGGAAGGAAAGGGTAAGGCTGTTTATGGAAGCCTCAGACCCTAGGATATACATCACAGTAAAGGAAGGGCCTTATGTGCCCATGAAGATATTAGTTCTAGATGCAAATCAGAGAACCCCAAAGGATTTCTCTGAAATGACTAAGGATGAGATTGTCCTAGCCACCATGGACAAAAGGGCACAAAACATTATAGTGAGTGCCATAGATGATGCAACTTTTCAGAATCTAATACACTGTAAGACAGCCAAAGAGATGTGGGACACTCTTATTGTGTATATGGAAGGTTCTGAAGAAGTTAGGCAAGATAGAAAATCCTTGCTAAATCAAGAGTATGAGAGTTTTAGACAAGGAAAGGGTGATAGCATAACTGAGTGCTATAAGAAGTTCTACAGGATAGTGAATGAACTCATGTCTTATGGAAGAGAGTTCAGTAATTATGAACTAAATGACAAGTTTCTAAGGTCCCTAACTAAAGATTGGGACACCAAGATCTGTGCCATTAGAGAAATGACTAAGTTGGGAGAAATTCCTCCACCTACACTGTTTGGCAAGTTATTGTCTTATGAAATGCAGTTGACAGTGAGAAAAGAGGAGGAGAAATCAACAAGAACTGAACACAAGGAAAGAACTGTAGCTTTCAAGACAGAAGCCTCCAGAAAGTGCAGGAATAAGTCACCAACTCCACCTCCAAAGATAGTTGAATCAGAGTCAGATGAGTCAGTCAGCACAAAATCTGAAAGCAGTGAAAGTGATGAAGACTTTGCTGCCTTCACTAGACATTTTCAGAAATTCTTGAAGAAGAAACAGTGGAGGTCAAGGCCTTCTACTTCAAAGGGAAAAGAAGATTTTTATCAGGATAAAAATGCTTCAAAGAAGGACAGGAAGAGGACTAAATCTAGCAAGGCAACTGTTTCAAAAATAGTGTGCTATTGCTGCAATAGACAAGGCCATGTTGTTGCAGATTGTCCTGAGAAGAGAAAAGAGTCTAGTGACAGGAAGAAGACTCATTTCAAAGGCAAGAAAGAGAAGTCTTTTGTTGCCAAGAAGGAGAAGACTCTATCAGATATCTCTTCTTCAGAAACCGAGTCTGATGCTGAGGCATACATAGGGCTGTTTGCTGAAGAAGAAGAAGAAGAATTCATGCAGATTATGGAGTCTATTTATGAACAAGAAGACTGTCAGTGCCAAGGACTGATGGCATTGACTGAGAGTGACAAAATCCTGGAGCAGCCAGGACCCAGTAAGGTACAAAGTTCAACTTTAAGTTCAGTTTCTTGTGCCAGTACAGAATCAGATTCATCTTCATCAAGTGATGAAAGTGTATCTGAGTCTGAGGATGATATTCATCAGCTGATAGATGAATATAAAGTACTGTTGCAAGCTTACAAGAAGAGCAAGTCCCTAGCCATAAGTCAGGCAAAGGAAATTGCTGATCTAAAAGCTGCTGCAACAGATTCTGAGAAGCTATTTGATCAAAAGCTTAATGAGATAGCCAGGATGAAGCACATTATAGTGATTCAGATGAGGACTATCACCTTTAAGAATGATCAAATAAAGAGTATGGAGATCAATCTTCAGAAAGAGAGAGAGCTTGTTGCTAGGTTTTCTAAACCTAAGTCAGTGTTACCCATAAATGATGAATTTGTTCATCACAAGGGTAAAGCTGGACTGGGCTTTATTAAACCTGCAAGGACTGAGCAGTCCAAGTCCAAGTCCAAGGGCAAAGCCTCAACATTCAACAAGTCTGCTGTAGATAAGACAACAAAGACAGTACCTAAGCAAAGGTACAATAATTTTGAATGTTGGTGCTGTAGCAAAGTTGACCATTTTGCAATGGACTGTTGGCACAATGTTAGTGCCAAAGTGAGTTGCAAATTACCTGTTGGAAAGCCAGTAGGTAGTTTTGTCAAGTTGCAAACTAACAAGTACCAAGGACCCAAGAATTCTTTGGGTTCTAAGGTTCATTAATCTGTTTTGCAGGTGAGTCCAAGTGGCCATACCCCAACATGGTACTTGGACAGTGGATGTTCCAGACATATGACTGGAACTAGAGGATTACTAAGGGACTACATTCCAATAAAAGATGGTCCAAAAGTAACCTTTGGTGGTTCTGAAAAAGGAATCATCAACGGATTTGGTAACATTTCTAGCAACTTGGTTACCATTACTCAAGTGGCTTATGTTAAAGGGTTGAAACACAACCTAATAAGTATAAGTCAATTAAGTGATGTAGGGTATGCCATCTCATTTGTTAAAAATGGTTGTCATATCAAGAGGTCAAGTGATCAAGAGATCATTTTGACTGATTATAGGAAAAGGAATGTCTATTGCTTAGACATTATGGTTGAGAACAGTGGTTCTCCAGTGTGTCTTGTAGCTGATGAGACAGTCTCTCATTGTGTCAAATGGCACAAGAGGCTTGCCCATCTTAACTACAAGACTATTAGCAAACTCTTTAGCAAAGAGTTAGTGAGGAATGGTCCTCAAGTTAAGTGTGTTAAAGATGGTATTTGCTCAGCTTGTCAAAAGGGCAAGCAGACTAAATCCACCTTTAGAAGCATAGCAAATAAAGATGCTGTGAGGTGTTTATACCTCTTGCACTTGGATCTCTTTGGTCCAATGCCAGTTCACAGCTTAGGTAGGAAGGTCTATACCTTTGTAGTTGTAGATGACTACTCAAGGTTTTCCTGGGTGTTCTTCTTAAGACAAAAATCTGAAACACCTAGTATCTTCCATAGCTTTGTCAAGCAAATTCAGAATGAACTAAATAGTACAGTGGTCAAGATTAGAAGTGACCATGGTACTGAATTTCAGTCTGAAAGCATGACAAAACTATGTGAAGAATTTGGGATATTTCAAGAATTCTCTTCACCTAGAACACCTCAGCAAAATGGCATTGCTGAGAGGAAGAATAGAACCTTGATAGAGGCTGGTAGGACCCTATTAAGTGATACATGACTGCCAGAGTATTTTTGGGCTGAAGCAGTTAACACTGCATGCCATGTTATAATTAGGGCTACCATCACTAAATGCCTCAACAAGACCCCCTATGAAGTTGTGAAAGGCAGGAAACCAAACCTATCCTATTTCAGGATCTTTGGTTGTAAATGCTTCATACTTAACAATGGGAAGTCTTACTTGACTAAGTTTGCTGCCAAGTCCCAAGAGGGAATTTTTGTTGGGTACAGCAATAACAGTAAGGCTTATAGAGTCTACAACTTGACTACACAAGTTGTAGAAGAATCTGTGCATGTAGTTTTTGATGAGACTAAACTTATTAACAATGAGTTGTCTAGTAGTGTATGCAGCCCCACAGGTTTAACAAAGAAAATGGACAAGCTTACTATAGAATAAGTACCTGCTGCAAGACAGCAAGTAGAAGACAGTAGCTGTTGTCCAGGGGGAGAACTACATGTGCCAATTGCAGAAGAAGTACAAGGAGTACAACATGATGGAGATGCTGAAGAGGTTCAACCAGAAGTTAGGATCTCTCCAGCCAACAGGCATCTTAGAGATCATCCAGTAGAGCAGATTATTGGAGATCCATGACAAGTAGTACAAACCAGGAGCAGAAACATGAATGCAGCAATCTACTCCAGTTTTCTCTCTCAAGTTGAACCTAAGAAGTTTGAAGAAGCCATACTAGATCCACAATGGACTGAAGCAATGCAAGAAGAGCTTAATCAGTTCAAGAGGTGCAAGGTCTGGGAACTTGTTCCTAAACCTAAAGACCACAATATAATAGGAACCAAGTGGATCTACAGGAATAAGATGGATGAACAAGGGGTCATCATTAAGAATAAAGCGAGATTGGTTGCTAAAGGATATATGCAAGAAGAAGGTATTGACTTTGATCAAACCTTTGCTCCAGTAGCCAGACTGGAAGCCATAAGGATGTTCTTAGCCTATGCAACCTATCAAGGATTCAAGGTTTACCAAATGGATGTCAAGTCAGCATTTCTGAATGGTAATCTTAAGGAAGAAGTCTATGTGGAACAGCCTTCAGGTTTTGTTGATCCAACTTTACCTCATCATGTCTATAGACTTAGGAAAGCTTTATATAGGTTAAAGCAAGCCCCTAGGGCTTGGTATGAAACCCTATCTAGTTTCCTTATTGAGAACAAGTTCTCAAGGGGGAAAATAGATAAGACTCTATTCCTTAGGGAATCTAGAGGCAAAGTTATACTAGTCCAAATATATGTTGATGACATTATATTTGGGTCTACTGAAAGCAGCCTTTGCAAAAAGTTTGCAAAACTGATGCAAGGTCAATTTGAGATGAGTAGTATGGGAGAGCTGAAGTTTTTCTTGGGTCTCCAAGTTAAACAGACTGAAAGTGGTTTATCCATATGTCAGTCCAAGTTCACCCTAGAACTCATAAGGAAGTATGGTATGGATTCATCTAGTACCATGAAGACTCCAATGGGGTCAAGTATGTCTCTTAGCAAGGATGATGCAGGGAAACTTGTAGATGAAACCTTGTATAGAGGGATAGTTGGCTCCCTATTATACTTAACTGCTAGTAGACTAGATATCATGTATGCTACATGTGTCTGTGCAAGGTATCAAACCTGCCCTAAAGAGTCTCATTTGACAGCAGTCAAAAGAATATTGAGATATCTAAAGGGCACTCCCTATCTAGGCCTCTGGTACCCTAGGAATGGAGATTTTGAACTAACAGGTTATTCAGATGCAGACTTTGCAGGATGCAAAGAAGATAGAAAAAGCATTACTGGAACCTGTCAATTCCTAGGTGGGAGACTAATTTCATGGAGTAGCAAAAAGCAAACCAGTGTGGCTATCTCCACTGCAGAGTCAGAGTATGTGGCTGCAAAAAGTTGCTGTGCTCAACTGCTGTGGATACAACATCAGCTAGAGGACTATGGATTTCAGGTAAGTAGAACTCCACTCTTCTGTGATTCTACAAGTGCTATTTCAATAGCTAATAATCCTGTATCTCATAGTAGAACAAAACATATTGAAATTAAATATCATTTTCTTAGGGAGCATGTAGAAAGAGAAGATATTTTATTAGAATATGTTAAAACTGATAATCAAATAGCTGATATGTATACTAAGCCCCTAGAAGAAGCTAAGTTCAATAGATTTAAAATTGAAATAGGAGTGATAAACTTAGAGTAAGTTTACAGAATTGAAATTGGCTAAGTAAAAAGGTGTCGACACATAGACAAGTCTATGTCGACACAGAATAGTAGTGTCAGCACTTCAGGAAATAGGTGTCGACACATCTAGGAAGTTGGTGTCGACACTTCAGAATATTAGTGTCGACACATGCCAAGTAGGTGTCGACACATCCAATGTGGTGTCAACACTTAAGTTTTACTCAGAATTTTCTAAGTAAAGTCTCGACTATGTGTCGAGTTATGTTGTGTCGACACATAAACAAGTGTCGACACAACAAAACTGTTGACTAAACTTATGTCGACACATATGTGTCGAGACATTATAAGTCAGTGTCGACACTTATTGCCAGTGTCGACACATTTTAAGTTAGCTGTCCCGCCTGTTCATCTTCAAAATTAGAAAGGTATAAATAGGGTTTTGTCTTAGTTTGTCGACACGCTTTCAAAGTTTCGAGACCAAACTTCTGTGTCGACACCTCTCTTTTCTCAAGACAAATTCTACAAACCCTAATGGCGCCTAAGCTAGAGGAGAATGTCAACGAAGGTTACGAGCTGGTGCGCGGTGCCTTTGAGGATGCTGAGCAAGAAATCAAGCACGTGATAACCCTAGTTGCCGATTCTGGGTTAGAATATCTCGTTTCAGAACTTACTAAGATATGGAAGAAAGAGGTACTTGAATTCCTCAATGGAGCAAAGGTGGACGAATCTGGATACAAAATCAAATCCAGAGTTCATGGTGAGAAGGTCAAGGTATCACCAAAAAGTCTGAGGAAGATTCTACAGCTTCCAAGAACTCAAGAGGAAGATGAAGTTACTGCATCAAAGACCAGGGAAGCTCTAACCTGGTGTGGACTAGATTCTACAATGAAGATAGGATCTGTGTTTAACAGGAAGGGAATGAACAATCAAGGAAAGTTTCTTTCTGAAATTGTTAGAAAGGTCATCCTCAGCAAGCCAGGAGGGCATGACAGAGTGTCTGCCTCTATGTTCAATATAATGACCAGGATTATCTTCACTTTAAAAACTGATTGGTCTGTTATAGTATTTGAGAAAATCAAGGAAAGTCTGAAGAAGCCCAACTTGGGCAGAATCATAAGTCTTTATCTTGCTGGAACCATACCTAAGGTAATGCAACAATCTGCTGGAAGCAAAATTAATCACATGAGGAAAATGGACATGAGGTTGTTCTCAAGATGGGATAAGGTGTTGACTAAAGAGCTGCCAACCCCTGAAAAGACAGTTACTGAAAAAGAAATTCCTCCAAAGAAGAAAAGGAAGACTGCTCCAGTGGAACAAGTGTCCACTAGCAGCTCTGATAGTGAAGAACATGTTGTCTTCACTCCAGATGAGCATGAGGAAGAGCCTGCAGTGAAGTCTCTTGCTCCTCAAGATGAAGCTGAGATCCAGGGGGAGCTACCTCAAGCAAGCCCCATCCATAAGGATCAAAGCCAGGGGGAGCTTCCAGTTGTAGAAGAACCCACTACACTAGAAAGTGAACAAGCAACAAACATCATACTAGAGGTAATCACTGAACTAAACACTTTAGATTTTTCTAAAGAAGATACTGATTTGTCTGATGTTAATCAGCAAATTCAGCTGGATAACCAAATCTCAGATGCTGTCATAGAAGACACATCTGCTGTTGTTCAAGATGTTACTGATCCAGTGGTTGAAAAACCAAGAATTTCTCCAGCTCCTTCACCACAAGAGTTTACAATGGAAGATTTATTTCTAAATCTGGATCAACATGACTTTGACATGGACAAGGCTGCTGCTGAAAGAGAGAATGCTACTGTTGAGGGGGAGCAAATGCACATTCTGGAAGAGCCTGTGAGGCAAGAACCTGAGAATGCACCAACAGTGCAATCTGAGAGGCCTCCAAGCCCTAAGGAGAGGGTTGACATAGCCAGCTCCTCAGAATCTGAAGATGAGGAGGCTACAAGGGCTAAGAAAAAGAAACTTTATGTCTTCAAGAGAAGGAGTCAAAGTTATAAGAAGGCTCTACAATCTATTGCACCACAGACTATAGTTCAGCAAACACCATCAGTTGATTATAGTGCTTTAATGGTGGCAATGCAAATTAAACTGGATGAGCACATGCAGGCAATTGAGAAGTATGTAGATGAAGGGCAGAAATCTTTGCAATTTGATCTGGCCCAAGATATCAAGTCAATAAGATTCGAGATGAATCTTAACAAAAAGGAAATGACAGACTGTTTTCACAAGGGTGGAAATGCAGTGGTGTACTTGACAACAAACCAAGAGAAGATAAAAGCACAAGTGGATGACATAGCATTAAAGCAAGGGTATGTTCTTGAAAATCAGCTAAGGATGAATGACAATCTTACTGCTTCCCATAATGCTATTGTCACAGAATTAAAGAACCAGGCTGCTGACCCTTCTACCTCTACTGCTGCTGTTAAAGCTGAATTTGATAAAGTATTCCAAGAAGAACTCTCTGCTGTTAAGACTGCTATCCAAGCCTCCCAGAAGGCCATATCTGAACAACTTCAAAAGCTCAAACCTTTCTTTAAAGATGGAGTCAGATACTTGGATAATCAAATCAGATTTCAGAAGGATGATGTCCGAGATCACATGGCTAGAGAAGTCATAAAGGGGGAGAGAGTGTTAGTCAAGGCAAGCTTTGACCATGCTAAGTGGATATCAAATTCTATCAGAGCAACTCTTGGATATCCTCCTCTGTGTGATGACAATGATGTTGCTGAATCTGGAATTCACCCTGCCTATCTTGGAGGTGAGCACCCAGAAGTAGCTCAAGTCATTTATCCTCCTCCAGATTTTGAAATGGTGCATGCTGATGTACAGACCATGTACAGCCCACCTGGGGGCAAGGACAATGTTATTATTGAAAAGGTTGTTCAGCCTATATCTGAAGCCATGCAAGAGGCATTGCAAAAAGAAGAAGAGACAAGATTGTCTAAGAAGAGGTTTAGGGAACAAGCTGAACAGAGACCAGATTTTGAGCAATGGAGCCCTACCTCTATAAACATTATATTAACTGCCTGGAAAGCTGTCAAAGACAACATTCATGACAGGAACAAATGGTTCTCTGAAGCTGAATGGAGAAAACATGAATCTAGACAGGAGGCAATTGTCCAATACAGAAGGAAGGCAAAGATGGGAAAGCTACCTCCTACTGCCCACGAGCCTAGCAAGTACTTTCCTAAGCCATACCATTATTTTGAAAGACAAAAGATCAAAGCAGAAGAGATTAAGAAGAAAGATCTGAAAGGCAAGAAGCCTGCTGATGCTGAAGCTGCTGATGCTCCTGTCCAAGCTAAAGTTCATGATGGCAAAGGAATAGTTATCAAGGAACCTGAACTGAAATAGATTTAGAATTTTCTTGAAGTTTAATTTGTAATTTTCTTGATGTAAAACTTTTTGTGAACTTCTGAAAATGTATAAGACAGATATTAGAACAATATGTTATATGATTAATCTATTTCATGTTTGTTCTGTGATGATGTCTATGTCTATTTCATATTTGTTCTGTGATGATGAATTTGTATACATGTGAAATTGATACATGTTTATGTTTACCCTGCTGTATATTATCCTGCCTTACATCATTGTGTAATTTTAATTATGAATGGTGTATATCATTGACTAAGGGTTATGACTTCTCCAAATAGGGGGAGATTGTTGGGTACATTGGTTTAAATGTACCTGATTTGAAGAAGCCTCACCCAACTCAATGATATACATCAAAATGTATTTGATGTGTTTTTGAGTTACTTGTGCAGGTTAAGTATTTGCAGGACTGAAGCAAAAATTTCTAAGTCCATGTGTCGACACCCAGAGGGAAAGTGTCGACACTTAAGAAGACTTGTGTCGACACCCAGGCAAGCAGTGTCGACATTTGGAGTCATTGTGTCGACACCTGGGATGCAAAGTCGACACCAGACACAAAATATCGACACAAGGAGCTGTGTCGACACTCAATGAAGAAAGTACAGTAAAGCAGTGTCGACACTTAACAGCAGTGTCGACACCCAGTGAAGCTGTGTCTACACCAGAAAGTGTCGACACTTGGAGCTGTGTCGACACTCAGCAAAAGTCAGAAGAGACTACGTATAAGTGTCGACACCCAGAACAATGTGCCGACACTCAACAGAAGAGTCAGCACTTAAAGAAAGTGTCGACACAAGACAGTATGTGTCGACACTCAGCTGAAGACTCAACACTTGAAGAAAGTGTCGACACATGGAGCTGTGTCGACACTTAACAAAGAACAGCAAGATCAACAAAATATTCTAAGTACAAGTGTCGACACTAAGACTATGTGTCGACACTCAACTGAAGTCTTAACAGAAGAATCAAGTGTCGACACAAGGAGCTGTGTCGACACTCATCAAGTATCAACATTGAAGACTATGTGTCGACACCAAGAAGTAGTGTCGACACTTGACAGATTCAACACATGAAGATGTGTCGACACAAAGGAGATGTGTCGACACTTAGAAGAATTCAGCAAAAGATAAAAGATCAAGTACTTGTGTCGACACTCAATTTCAGTGTCGACACATGCAGAAGAAACTGTGTCGAGATATAGAATCTACAACATAAGGAGTTGTGTCGACACCTTGTAGACATGTGTCGACACTTACACAACTTGTGTCGACACTTAGTCTATAAGTGTCGACACTTAAAGACAGAAAGTCTCGACACTTTCAGACAGTTAGAGAACTTTCAAGAACTGACTGGATGACTTGACAGCTGCCGTTCCAGCCGGTCTACAGCACCTGTCAGAGATATCAGAATTCAGTTATGGACCGGACCAGCCGGTTACCATGAAGAAGGCCTATAAATAGGCTCATATAGTCTACAGAAACTGTTGTTGAGGTTGTTGAAGCAATTCAAAAAGTGGTTCACAGAGTTGTTCAAGTTATTGATCAAGGATCAAATCAAGAAGATCTAGCTGTCCAGGTGCAGATCTAAGAAGTTGGAGAGAGAGGGCTCCATCCAAGAAATCAGCCGTTGGAACTAGGCTGAGAAGAAGGATTCAGATTCATTCTGGATCTTAAGAAGCAGAAGTCAAGGATCAACTGCAGAAGGAGTCAATCTTATTGAGTTCTATTTTCAAGAAGCTTTGAAGAAAGCTAAGTCAGATTGAATCCAGCTGAGTTCTTCCAAGAACTCATCAAGAAACTCACAACTCCCCTCTCTTGTTTCTGAGTTACTGAGTTATCAATTGTAAATTCATTTTTATCTTGTAGGATCCTTTGGATATGAGTGTTTTGTAAGCCTGTAATTATAAAGGCCGAGGGTAGGGCTTGAGAGCCTGAGTGTAGGAGATTGAAATCTCTGAGTGTAGGCCTTGGTGGCTGAGTGTAGGCCTTGTTGGCTGAGTGTAGGCCTTTGTGGCTGAGTGTAGGCTTTCTGGAAAAGCTGAGTTGTAGGGCCTTGGGCCTGAGGTGTAGGAACCAGTTTGGGTTCTGAGACAGTGGTGAAGTTTGGCCGAATCTAGTACACTGCTAGATAGGTGAAGGGGGAAAGTGGATGTACCCAAAGCTTGGGGAACCACTATAAAACTCTGTGTCTGCTGTGCTGTGCTTTGCTGTGTATGCTGTGTGATTGCAAAAGTAGAGTAGATTCTGTGTTATAACTGATTGCTTCCATTAAAGTTTAAAAAAAGAATTAGGTCACCTATTCACCCCCCTCTAGGTGTTTAGGTACTATATCTTTCAATAAGAGCAAAGCCTCCATCCGCCACAAGCCCACGGCCAAAAGGCAGTCCTCACGGTCAACAGCGGACTTGGCGGATACTGCGGACACACTGGACTTGTCACAGAAAGTGACAGTCCAGTAAATCACCAAAGGGCCTAGCGCGAGCTCGGCGGACAAGACCCAATCCGCCAATACCCAAAGCAGATTTCCAACACTACACAAAGTAAGTTAGAGTCCGCAAGCTATACTCGCACAGCTGCCCAAACAAACAGCCAACTACCGGACTCCGACACCAGTCCGCGCAGTCCTCCACAACAGCTAACACCCGCTGTAACACCGGAGAGCTCAGCAAAGGCCTCAGCCGATCTCCAAGGCCAGCCCGCAACATCAGACACCGCAGACTCGCCAGTCTGCAAAGCCTCCCATGGATAGAACTCCTAATCCACTGGTTAACACAAGCTTGCAAAACCACAAGGCCGCTGATCCACAAGCACTGCCAATAGCCCGCAAACCGCAGTCCGCTCAGTCCACTTCGCTAGAAGCACAACTTCCTTGGCCATAGGCCAACTAGGCCGCACAACAGACCGCTCAGGCCGCACACCAGGCCGCTCAGGCCGCACAAGCTGCTCTTCAACAGCCAAACTACTAAGACAGCTAAGGTCACCGGGCCGCAACAAGCAGTCCGCCCAGGTTGCGGACTCAGACCGCTCAGGCCGCACAGTCTGCCCGGCCTGCCCATCACCCACTTCCACTTCACAAATTTCAGCAAAATCGCAACTCATCCCGTAATCCTTCGTAGAACCTTTTGGTTTTCCGTTGTTCATCGGCGAAGATGGAGCCTGCATAACGTCCTAACGGTATGAACTCATGCAGGTAAGTATCAACACTACTTTCTCCTTGCATTAGCCGTTGAAACTCATTTTCCATGGCAATGCGTTGTGCCGCTGGTAGGTGCTTTGCCAGGAATAGTCGCGAGAACTCCTCAATCGAGACTTGTGTTAACTGTCTTCCCGCTAAGTGGTGTAACTTAGTCTCGTCCTAACATAGCCGAGCCTCTCCTTCCAATAAGAAGGTGGCCAAGGTGACCTTCTGATCTTCCTCCGTCCTGATCGCCGTCAATATATGCTTGATGCGCGACAACCAATCCTCCACCTGCGTTGGGGATCACACACCCATAAATATAGGGGGATTGAAGCTCATGAACTGCTTCAACTGCCATTCAGCTGCTCGCGCATCAACAACCACAACAGGTTCTGGCCTTCCACCAACCTGTTCTACCACCACTGCCGGCTGCGCTTGCCCACCAGGCTGTACTTGAAACTTTGCAAACAGTGCCTAAACAACTAAGCAGACGGTTTTGGCAGAAGGGGGAGGTGTAGGCACCTCAGCTGGTGCTGCACTCTCATCAGAATGTCGAGACTCCGACTGCCCAACACCACTACGCGTCACTTATAGATGAAGAAGACACACATTAGCGACCTCGCACAAGCAATAACAACAATTTAGGAACGCGCAGGTTCCTTAAACAAGTGTATTTGCATTCCTAAGTGGACATTCAAGAGTTCACTAGTGTTAACACGGTTAACACTTGCATGTGCTCTCCACCCGACAAAAGAATTCGACCACGAAGTCGAATGGGAAAGATCGAGGCAGGCTGATACCAAAATGTAATGACGCCATCCGTTCATATAACATATAATAGAAGGTCCGACCGGGGCCCCACAACATATGCCACAAAACAGGCGGGGAAGTTACAGGTTAATACCACAACACAATCGCATCCTAACTCAGAGCATGCTAGTAAAAGATTTTAATAATAAAATTGAACTCCAACGATGAATGTTCACTATATATACAAAGCCACATTTATATATAAACTCTTAGAGGAATGTACAACAAATACAACATCGTTTGGCCTTATGGCCTTACAGTTACTCTTTACAAATGTGGATTCCAAACATCGGCGCGCAGGCCAGCCACACATGAGCAAAACACAACATTCTTTGCTTAGCCTTCAAGGGCTAGCAACAACAGCAGCAGTAGCAGATACTTCAGCCCTTATGTGTCCCGCTCGGCTCTCCAGCACCTGCATAAGGACAACCCACCAAACAATGGCAAACAAGGCAATGGTCAGCATTCAGCTGACCAACTTATAATGACACTACCCCTGTCCCGGGGCAGTGGTATAATGATCCTACCCATGTCCCAGGCCGTGTTGCCCAACCTTAACCCAATCTTGGGATTTGGGGTGTTACATATATACTCGGACTCTGCTATTGAAATAACTATACTTGTTTGTGTTGGATCCCTAGTTTGATTTGGGCTAGGTTCACTAAGTTAGGATCTTATGACCAAACATGTATAGCCAGGGTCATGTATGAGTCTTAGAGTGTAGGCTAAGTCTTTAGAGTCAACACTACATGGACCAGCCATCAACAGACTGCATAAAGACTCAAGACTTAGAGAAATTTCAGAAACTCAGAAAATGAGTTCGAGGTTCGTCGAACTAAGGTTGACAAAAGCCGTGCTTAGCTCGACGATCTCAGAGAAAATTCTCTGAGCTGAGCTCGACGAACTTGGGACTCAGGTCGACGATTTATGGACACTACTTCAACATTTCAAGTCCAGAATTTCTCTGAACTCCACTCGACAAACTTGGTATTCAGGTCGACGATCTATGGGTATTCTACTTCAACATCCTGTTCCAGAAACAAGTAAATATTCTAAGTCCAGGATCATACTCCAGTTGACGAATTCAGCTTCTCAGCTCGACGAACTTAGACCACATTCCTGGCAAGACTTATCTAGCAGTTAGAAGTTCTCAGGTCGACGAATCTAATTCTCAGGTCGACGATTTCTGGCAACTCCACTTCAACACTTCATTCCAGAGACATCTATAATATTCTAAGTCTAGAAACACTTTACTAAACTCCAGTCGACGAACTTAGGGTATCAGCTCGACGAACTTCATGCACAGAATTGACAAGGTTCTGGAGAAAGCAGTTGTCTGTTCTGCGGTTGACGATCTTGGATCTCAGCTCGACGAACAACCATTATCTGGTCGACGAACTTGACTTCACAACTCGACAAACTTTGGACCCAGATCGACGAATTCTGTGAAGAACCAGACTTAGTTATTTTCATCCATCTGTCCTTATTTTATGACAAGAATTCTTGAGTAATCAATGCTAAAATATTCTCTGAATATTACCGTTAGAAACAAGCACTGATTACGGTCTTCATCAGGATTATTGGTTGCCGTTTTTCAATGGGACAGTTGGGGAAATCATTCAATACAAAATATTCTCTAGGCCGTCAGCAATGAATGCAGA
Source organism: Platanthera guangdongensis (assembly GCA_039583875.1). Lineage (NCBI taxonomy): Eukaryota > Viridiplantae > Streptophyta > Magnoliopsida > Asparagales > Orchidaceae > Platanthera > Platanthera guangdongensis. Next base: position 136,994,142 of record CM077161.1, on the reverse strand, counting down.
AGAATTTCAAATTTCAAAAGGAAGATAATATGGAGAATACAAAAAAGGGATTTTCCATCTCTTTCTTAGAGGCAGACAGTCAGTTTGTTAATTAAGAATCTTCTGCTGCTCTCTCTCTCGACAATACTCTGAGACAAAAAGGAATAGAAAGCTGATACAAAAAAATAAGCCCTAACCAGAGAAAGAACATCAAGCTGAAGAAGAAGAAGAACAGCCAATCCAAATCAAGAGTCTTCTTCTATCTTCTGTCAGGACTCTTCAAAGGACAACAAATCTTCTATCTGTCAAGGAGTTCCTAGAGTTCATCTGGTTAAAGCAACAGTTTGAAGGCCTATCACCCTGAAGCAAAGCTCTAATTTCCTGAACCATTCTACATCTCAGGGGGAGCCTTTGCTAACATCAAATCCACAAAAGTCTTCTCAGTTGTTTTGAGAAAGAGAAGACATAATTAATCTCTCACCTCCCACTGTATAAAGGGTTCTTAAATCCCATCAAAAGTTATTCCTAGTTGCAAGTCACCTAACCAAATGACTTGAGGTTTGGTTTTTGAGCACCTGATCAAAAACTTATTTGTGTCATGCACCTGATCAAAAATCTGAGTGGATTCCTGCCAGGGTGGTATAAGAGTGGATGTACCCAGGTTGGGGAACCACTATAAATTTTTTGTATTGTCTGGTTGCTCTTTTCTTTTGTTTCTTGCTGTGGCTATGCTAGTTAGGATAGCTGTGTTAGTATTTAATTAGTTTATATTCTACAGCACCTGTGGTAGATTAACTTAACTTATGATAGTTTAATTCATAAGTTTTATTTGTAGCAAAAAGTTGTAAAGTATTGTAAGGATACTCTATTCACCCCCTCTCTAGAGTATTCCAGATCTAACCCCTCACTTTCAATTGATATCAGAGCCTGGATTCCCATGGTTGTACAAGCTAACCCTTGAACCAAAGATCCTGAGTTAGATCTATCTTTTCATTTCTATTAGATATTCACACACAGCATGACAAAAAACAAAGACTGTGCAAGCACTAGACCTTCAGTTTGCAACCTAAATAGGTTTGCCATCTGTAAGGAAATAATTAAGTTATATATAAACTCTATTGATGAGGATATTTTCAATTCCATTGTGACAGGTCCTCCTCAAGTATCTACCTCTATAGTAATCTCCAACAACAATGCAGTTCCACCACCTGAGTGGACTGAGGCCCAGAAGAAGGCAAAAATTGCTGATGCCAAAGCCATGAATATTCTGGCCCAAACAATGTCAGATGACATTTTTCAAAAAGTGGATGAATGCACATCAGCCAAAGCCATCTAGGATTCTCTCAATCAAATGGTGGCTGGATCTGCTGATGAAAGAAAGGATAGGAGATCCAATCTCATATCCCAATATGAGAATTTCAAGAAGGAGGAAGCTGAATTAGTAGTAGACATGTATAATAGGTTGAGCTCAATCATCAATGAGCTGAAAGCCTTAGACAAGGACATCACCCTCACAGAGGTGAATGAAAAAATCCTTATATGCTTCCCAAGCTCATAGGATTCAAGGATCTGGCCCATCAAATAGGCTAGGAGCCTGAATGAGATTTCCACTGAATCTCTTTTGGGAAAGCTAAAGTCCTATGAGCAGCTTATCAAATACAGAGAAGCAACTGAGCAAAGAACACCTCTACCAGCAAGGAAGGAGCACAACATTGCATTTAAAGCTGCTGAGGAGACAAAGACTCCAACAATGAATGAAGAACGGATGTCTCTCTTTGCCAAGAGATTCTACAAGATGACAAGGAAAGACTTCAGAAGAAAGTCATCCAGACAGGATGACAAGCCAATGTATGACAAAACCCCTACTAAAGAAGTGGTGTGCTTTGGCTGCAGGAAACCTGGACACTTCCTCTCAGAGTGTCCAGAGACTCAGAAGAAGGAGAAGAGAAGAGAGAAGGATACAAGAAGACAGCAAAGCAGCATGCCTTCCTCCAGTAGACACAAGAAGAAGGAGAAAGGCTTTGTAGCTGAAAGCTGGAGTGAAACAAAAGATGAATCCTCATCTTCTAGCTCCAGTGAAAAAGAAGAGGAGGCAAGGGCCAAAGAAGTATGCATTATGGCCATTAATGCCTCCAGGAGCCAATCAGATGAAGATGCATCTGACAATGAAGAAGCTTCAGAATCTGAAGCTGACCAGGTATTTTCTTCTTTTGATTATAACTCTGATTCATTCAAATCTGAATTTAAAATCATGTGCATAGATCTAATAAATTCAGAAAAAGAATTTAAGACACTTAGGGAAAAACTAGGAAACCAAGAAAATGTTATTTCTGAAAATAATAGGTTAAAGGATGAATTAAATTTAGCTAATGAACAAATTATCATGTTAAAGACTGAGTTATGTGAGGCTAAACAACTTGAGGAAACTCTCAATGGGAGAAGCCTCAAGCTGATGGACATTACAAGCACTGTCAATGCCAGACTAAATGGATAGCTGGGCCTGGGTGCTTCATCAAATTTGCCCCCCCATTCTCAAGAAGAATATTTTGACAACCCCTATCAAATTTGTTTCAGCTAAGGGGAAAGAAACAATAAACCATAAACAAACCATAGAAGAAATTCCCAAATCAAAAGGTCAAAATAACAAAAATCAGAAAACCTTAGGTAAAAACAAAGTTCAGTAGATTTCGTCGAACTCAGATCGACGAAACATGAACAGTTCGTCGAACTCTAGTCGATGAACTCTGAACGCAAACTTTACCTAAAATTATTTGTCTAACTGCGATCGACAAACTCTATATGGTTCGTTGAGAAGAGATCGACGAACGTGGGGCACAAAAAATGAACATGTTCATTCTCTGTGCAGAGATCGATGATCTCATCCCAATTCGTCGAACTCTGGTCGACGAACTCACAACAATTCGTCGAACCCAGAAAGACTTAACAAAAATTGTAACTGTAACAACAACTCTAATAAACCTAGGAAACCATTTAATCCATTAGCTGATTGGATAATTCCACCTATAAGATATCGCCCACTAGGATACAAATCTCAACCAAAGTTTTCTGTGATATCCGGTTTTTCTTACCAGCAAAACAAAGGACCCAAGGTAACCTGGGTCAAGAATAATTAATTATTTTCCCTGCAGGTAAAGGGTTGTCCAGTGAATAATCAAATATGGTACCTGGACATTGGATGCTCCAAACACATGACTGGCAGCAAGGACAACCTAATCAACTATAAGTCCAAGCTAGGGCCAAAGGTAATCTTTGGTGATTCAAAGTGTGGCCAGTCAGAAGGTTATGGAGAAGTGAAAATTGGAGCTGTCACCTTCAAGAAAGTGACATATGTCAGAGGGCTCAAACATAACCTCATCTCCATAAGTCAATTATATGATGAAGGTTATCGAGTACACTTTAACCCAACCTCCTGCACTATCTCTAATAAAGAAAAACAAATTGTTTTAATTGGAAATAGACAAGGAAACATCTACTTAGTTAATTTCTACTCTGTCAATTCAGATATCTGCCTACTCAACACATTTAGTATGAAAACTATTTATGACAACCATAATTTCTACTCAGAATGAATTATGGCATAAAAGGCTAGGTCATGTTAATATGAAAACTATTTATAGGCTATCAAAAGGCAACCTTGTGAGAGGCTTACCTTCTAGACCCTACAAGAAGGAAGGCCTTTGCAGGGCTTGTCAACTAGGCAAGCAAACTAAATCTAGCTTTAAATCAGTAAATAAAAGTGATTCACCTAAGGTTTTGTACTTGCTTCACATGGACCTTTTTGGACCTATTGCTGTACAAAGCCTAGGAGGGATATCCTATACCCTAGTCATTGTAGATGACTTCTCAAGGTTCACTTGGGTGTCCTTTCTGAGATCTAAGTCAGATACCTTTAAAGTTCTTACAGATTTTCTCAGGACCATACAGATTGAGTACTCTACTCATGTTGCATTGATCAGAAGTGATCATGGTACAGAGTTTGAGTCTCTTCTTATGCATGAGTTCTGTGAGAAGGAAGGTATCAGGCACTGCTTCTCAGCTCCTAGAACTCCCCAATAAAATGAGATAGCTGAAAGGAAAAATATGACCCTAATTGAAGCTGCAGGTACATTACTTGCAGATGCTTACATGCTCCTATCATTTTGGGCAGAGGTTGTAAGCACAACAAATTATGTCCTGAATAGAAGTCTAATACATAAACTAAAGAATAGGACTCCCTATGAATTACTTAAAGGGAAGAAACCTAAAATCAACTATTTTAAAGTATTTGGTTGTATATGTTATACACATAATAACAACAAGAAATACATTAGAAAGTTTGAAGCTAAGGCTGAAGAGGAAATTTTTCTAGGATATTCCCAAGTAAACAAAGCTTATAGGGTATTCAATAAATCATCTTTAAAAATAGAAGAATCTATTCATGTTACTTTTGATGAGGCTAATATGTCTTGCAAGGAGAAAGAGATTTCTACCAGCAATCCTTTGCAGGTACCTCACTTATGTGAGAACTTGGATGGATTAAGCCTCACCCAAGAGGCTCCAACACATCCATCTCCACAAGATGAAGAAGAAAGTGAAGAAGAAGGAACTGAAGTGACTGAACCTTATCCAACAACAAACTCAATTCCACAAGATGAATTAATTCAAAATGATGTTGCTGAACCAACTCCACCAACTGACTTTGTCACACTCAGGGATCACCCCAGATCCCAAGTAATTGGAGACATGTCAGCAGATGTACAGACAAGGCATCAACTCAACCAAGACTTGATGCATGCATGTTTTCTCTCTCAGGTTGAACCTCAATCCATAAAAGATGCTGAGGAGGATCCCCACTGGATCATTGCAATGTAAAAGGAACTTAACCAATTTGAGAGATGTAGAGTTTGGGATTTGGTTCCAAGACCTCAAGACTACCCAATCATTGGAACCAAATGGGTATATAGAAATAAACTAGATGCCCAAGGTACAATTGTGAGGAACAAGGCTAGGCTTATTGCTCAAGAATACAGGCAAGAAGAGGGCATAGATTATGATCAAACCTTTGCACCAGTTGCAAGGTTAGAAGCCATCAGAATCTTTCTGGCCTATACTGCCTACAAGAAATTCAAGGTGTATCAGATGGATATGAAGAGTGAATTTCTGAATGGAGTACTTAAAGAAGAGGTTTATGTTGAGCAACCTCCAGGTTTTGTCTCTCCAACTCATCCTTATCATGTTTTTAAATTGCATAAAGCTCTTTATGGTCTAAAGCAAGCTCCAAGAGCCTGGTATAAGACCCTAGCTAGCTTTTTGATAGAGCATAAATTCATTAGAGGCATAGTAGATAAAACACTTTTCACTAGACATCATAAGGACCAAACCTTGTTAGTACAAATCTATGTGGATGACAACATATTTGGGTCTACTGATTCCAAATTATGCAAGAGGTTCTCTGACCTCATGCATTCAAAATTTGAAATGAGTAGCATGTGTGAGCTCTCATACTTCCTTGATCTCCAAGTGAAGCAGCTCCCTGATGGCATCTTCATCTCCCAAGCTAAATATGCTAAAGAGCTCATAAAGAAGTTTGGGATGGCTGATGCCTCAGCAAAGAAAACACCCATGACTACAAATGTTGTAATAGACTCTGATGCGCATGGGAAACCTGTGGATCAGAAACTATATAGGGGCATTATTGGGTCCCTACTATACCTTACAGCAAGCAGACCTGATATTATGTTTGCCACATGTCTTTGTGCTATATTTCAGGTAAACCCTAAAGAATCTCACCTAATTTTCTTTAAAAGAATTTTGAGATATTTAAAGAGTTGTCCTAGTCTAGGCCTATGGTATCCTACTGAGTCAGAATTTGATTTAACTGGATATTCAGATGCTGACTTTGCAGGATGCAGGGTGGACAAAAAAAGTACCTCAGGAACTTGCTAGCTCCTTGGGATGAGATTAGTGTCTTGGTTTTGTAAGAAACAATCATCTGTGTCACATCAACAGCTGCAGCAGAATATATAGCTGCTGACAGTTGCTGTTCCCAGATGTTGTGGATCCAAAATCAACTCCTAGACTATGGTCTCAACTTAAATAATTCAGTTCTATTTTGTGATAACACAAGTGGTATAGCCATAACACAAAATCCAGTTCATCACAGTAGGACCAAGCATATAGATATTATGCATCATTTTATTAGAGAGTGTGTAGACAAAAACAAAGTTAATCTTGTCTATATCTACACTGATTTGCAAAGAGCTGATATATTCACCAAACCTCTGGATGAGAGAAATCACTTGTTCTTTATAAATCAGCTTGGAATGATCAATGGAGAAGACTTAGTTTAGTTTCTGTCTGCACTCGATGAATTTTTCACAGTTTGTTGAACGGAGTTCGATGATCTGGGAAAAGTTCTTGAGACATTCGTCGAACGGAGATCGACAAACTCTATGTAAGTGAACCAATTTTCGTCGACCGGAGATCGACGAATCTGATTCAGAAAACTTTCGTCAAATGGAGCTCGAAGAAATGTCTTCAAATCTTCAGACTGAGCTCGACGAATTGTTTAACTTTAAATTATTTCGTCGACCTCAGATCGAAGAATTTTTTAATTTTTGTGAAACGGAGTTTGTCGATTCATATTCTGGAAAACCTTATATCTAGGTTTTCTTTGACCTTCGTCCCGCGTTTTCAGATCTTTTGCACTTGATATTTGCTTTTCTCTTGCAGCTGCTCTCATGGCAATTCAAGCAGGAACTCTTGCTACAATTAAATTTGACACAGGGTTTGATGTCGATTTTGATTCATTTCAACATTCAGACCCTGTATTCCTGACAATCCTGCAACTACTTGAAGACCAACAATTGAAGAATCTGCTATCGACTAGAATCAAGATCTCTGCCATAGAAATCAGGGAATGGGTGTATACTTCTTCTACCACAGATGATAACACCATGTCTGGAACAATCGCGGGTAATGTTGTTCCTCTCACTCCCGCCATTTTAACAGAAATATTTGGCTTAAGTAATGGTGAAGAGGATTTAGAAATGGATACTGAAGCGTATGATGAGATGCTAAGTCTAATGGGTTATTCTCGACAAACCCCTAACAAATTACTGAAGAAGCATCTTTCTGCTGAATTCAAATTCTTAGCAGACATTGTAGGGAAAGTCTTGCTGGGCAAGCACACTGAACACGACTATATAACCATGCACCAATTTCTGGTTATGTGTGTAGTGGTGAACAAGAAAAGGGTGAACTGGGCACAAATCATGTTTGATCTTATTAAGAAAAAGAATAATAAAAAGGAAGTTAGTTTTGGAAGGATTCTGGGGATCTTCTTGAAAGAAAAAGCTGCTGAATCCCTGATCTCCCCGACCATATTCATTAATGCCAACAAAAGACACACTTGTGCCCTGTTTGGCAGGTGGGAGAGGACCATCACAAAGCCATCTAAGGCTTCCTCCTCTGCCACCAGAGCTTCTGAAAGTACAAGGGCTGATCCAGCCACTCCCCACCCTTCTGAAGAGATCCCTCCTACACCTCCATCCTCTTCCACCATTCCTTCTCTACACCAACCAAACCAACAACGACAACAACAACCCCAACAACCTGCTCATGTTCCTACTCTACCTACATCTCCTGCCACCTCTCAACCAATAGATCTCACTGACATCCCCTCTTCCCCCATTCAGGAATATCATCAACCCTTTCCTTCACAATCCCCACAACCAACCACACCCCAATCCCCCATGATACCCACATTCCCTCACCACCTTCATCTCCCTTACCCCCTCATTTGGATACCATCCCATTCTTTACCCTACATACTTCCCCTCCTCATACTTCCTCTCTTCCAGATGTCCAAATGCAAGATGTCATCCCTCCTACTCCACCATCAACTTCCATTCCTCCATCTGTTTCCACTCAAACACCCTCCATTCCACCCTCTGCAAATCTACCCTTGGAACCCTCCACCATTTCCTCTCTTATTGCACTGCTTACTCCTCTCCTCCAAAATCTTATAGCAGAGGCTATTACACCTCTTGCTACTTCTATCTCCTCCCTTGCTGCTCAAATCCATGCTCTCTCTGCTGCCCCCTCTTCACTTAGGGGTCTGGCTCCAGTTAGAACTAAAACCAGGCAGGGGGAGATACTTGATGAAGAAGCAGTAGCAGCAGTATCCCCAGCAGCAGTAATAGCAGCAACAACAGTACCAGCTGCAGCAACAACAGAATTAACACCAGAAACAACAGCAACAGTAGCATTAAAAGAAGCAGCAGCAGATGTTGATGATGAATTATTTGATTTGATTCATTTTATTAATACTGACATGGATGTGGATGAGACTGCCACAGAAGAAATAACCACTGTTGGTGATTACATTATTAATCCTACAGTAGATCTATCAAGCCTGTTAAGCATTTTTGATACAACTCATTTGAGCTCTCTTCCAGCAGACAGTACTAAGCCATCTTTGGCTATAATCCCTTCCACCGCACCAATAAGCCCCAAAGTTGCCAAGCAACTCAAGACCATTTTTGCTGTTCCTGAAGCTCCAGCCACTCCATCTCCTCCAAGAGCTGCTTCCCCCATTGTGTTATCCCCTACAATAGCCATTTCTGCCCCAGTTTTCGTTATGGATGACTCACCTATGCCTTGATCATGAATGACATTGAAGAAGAAAATAAGACAATGGCTGAAAGCACTGTTATTAATAGCCCTCCTGCTCCTCCTCCAACTCCAGTTGCAGCTCCTCCTCCAGCTCCCTCCCAGCCAGAGAAACCTGAAATATCTGCTGAAGCCTTAAAAGCATTAAATGCATTATATGATAACCCTCAGGACTCCACTGATGATGATGAGGATGCAGATGAGGACTAAAATGAAGAACCTAAGAAAAAGAAAGTTTCTAAGAAGAGGAAAGCTCCTCCACCTCCTGCTCCAAAGCCCAATCCTGCCAATGACACTCCATATTATATATTACAGAAGATCACTCCTTATAAGGGAATGCCTGCTTGGATGTGGTTGTCTAAGAATGAACAAAAAGAGAGAAAGAAGAGTAGGAGATATTCACCTCCTCCTACTCAAAGATATAGAAAGGACCCTCCTCCACCTCCTCCTCTAGCTGCTGGTGCTTCCAGTTCTTCAGCTCCAAGGCCTACTCAGTTTCAAACTTATAAACGACATCAGGGTAGGTCCTCATCCTCAGGAAGCAGCCAGCAAAGACAGTATTCTTCTGGCAAGCAGCACGAACAACAACAACAGCACCACCACCAACAAAAACAGCAACAATTCCCTGAACATCAAAAAGCTGAAAGCTCCAACAAACCTGCTTCCCCTATACCATTTGAAGATCCTGAAACAACTACAACAGCAAGGATGACCAGGTTCTAGGAACTGGTTGGCCTTTCCATAATCAACAAAGCTAGAGCTGAAGGGAAGGATCCATCAGAGTATACTACCATGTCAAAATACAGGAAGGAAGAGCTCAACAGGTTTGAAAAAGCTAATAAATTTTTCAATGTTGATGATTATATGAAACTGCATCCAGAAGCAGTAGTGCCTAGGGATACATCTCTAAAAATCATAGGGGCTGCTGACATGACAATGACTAAGGTGCAAGTTGCAGATCCCAACAGGGAAATCATATTCACTAAGCCTATAGACAAAGATAAAGAGGAGAAGCACAAGGAGAAAAAGCAAAAGAAATGAACTCTGAACTGATTAGTTTCTGTGATATTTTTAAACTGCTTTCTTATTTTTTGATACAGAGCTTATTGTATATTGTTGAAGTTGGTGACCAGGTGGTCTGGCGGTCTGGCTTGGCGGGTTGATGACTGCGCAGTTTTGCAGTTACCCTTCAGCGATTTGGTTGCTGTGTGTTGCTGTCTGAGGTCCAAGTGGTCTAGCGGTTTGTCTCTGGTGACTTGGAGACCGGGCGATCTAGCGGTCTCCCATGGCAATCTCTCTCTGGTAGTAGCCGAGCGGTTAGACCTTCTGTCTAACCACGCGGCTTGTGCGGTTTGTGTCTGTATAGTCCGCTTGTGTCCTGTAAATTTTTAGTCCCACATCTCTTATTTGTATTCTCTCTTCTCTCCTCCATTCTATATAAGGAAGGTCATACCTTTGTAATAGATACCTTTTTCGGATAATAAAGTTTCAGTTAAACCACTTCCGGTTTGTTTTTGTTCGTCTTTTATATGGTATTAGAGGACTCGATCTTCTCATCCTGATCCTGTGCGCCTTCCCTGTCTGCGCAGCTTGTTCGCCAGTTTGCGCCCTGTCTGCGCGACTTCTTTCTCTCCTTATCATTGCCCTCTGTGTGCGCGACCTCTTTGTTACCTGTGCTAAGTCGCCGCATCCTATCGCCGCAACCTGTTTCCTTGTTTGGTCTTTTCTTCTGTTCGCGCAGACTGTCTTCTAGCCATTCGACTTCTATCCCTCTGCTTGAGTCTGCGGCTTGGTCGTGGCTTTTCTTGCCGCTGGTGTCTGCCATCGTGACCGCTGCAGCTGTTCTTCTTCCTATCCGCGCGGCTTGTTTCCTAACCGCACGACTTCCCGTTGTTTGCTCCTATAGCTCTTTCTGATGCTTCTACTGCCACCACTCCTGCCACCACCCTTGTCGCCAATCCGGCTCCGCCTCTTCCACCTACTCCTTTCGGGAATCTTGGCATAGTTTCCAAGCTTGTCGATTCCAACTACTCGGATTGGAGCGTCTCTTTCACCTTTCTCCTACGCTCGCAACGCAAACGCCACCATCTCGTTGATGACCCTCCTCCTACCACTTCACCTCTCTTTGACGACTGGGATACGAGTGACGCGCTTGTGCGTACTTGGCTCGCTAACAGCCTATCTGATGAGTGCCTTCCCGTCATCCGTCATGATGAGATGGTCAAGGCCGCTTGGCTTCATCTTGCCGCTCTATACTCCAAGGGGGCTCAGACGTCCCGCATCAATACGTTGTATGCGGACCTCTTTGCCCATCCTACCTTATCTCCTATTGCTGCCTACCAACAGGTTCAGGCTCTTGGGGCTGAGATTCTTCAGAATCGCCCCTTTTCTGCGGATTTGGCTCAACAACACAAGCACTTCCAGGAGCTTCTGGTTGTGTGTTATCTGCTCCGGCTTCCTGATACTTATGACATGATCCGCCAACAAATTCTGGGTGAGGCGGAATCTCCTACCTTAGATGCCACCGCTGGCCGCATCGCCGCTGTAACCTCTCTCCTTCAGCACCCACTTCTGCCCGCTCCTCCTCCACCGGACAACTATGCTCATCAAACTCAGCGGAGTGGCTTTGGTAGCCGCAGTCACCAGTCCGGCGGACGTGCTTCTTCCCTCTACCTCTGCTCTCACTGTGGCCTCACCAGCCATACTTTCGAATGCTGCTGGATGAAGCATCCCCATCTTCGACCCTCTGGTGACTCTTCCGCCTCCTCTTCCAAGCCGTCTGCCTCCGTGGTCACATCCTCAGGTAGTGCCCACATGGTGACTCAAGGTAAATAACTTATCGACTCTGGTGTAACTAATCACATGACGGGCAATCCTCAGTGCTTCTCTCTACTCGACCAACATGATCGGTTTCCCCTGGTCCTCGTTGCAGACGGTTCTCCCTCCCCGGTTCATGGGTCGGGAGTGGTTCATGTTACTCCGTCCCTTCGGCTAGCGGACACTCTCTATGTGCCAAAGTTTCCGTTCAATTAATTGTTGGTTACCTCTTTATGCAAGCAGCTTCAGTGTTCTGTGATGTTTACTCCGACTTTTTGTTCTTTTCAGGATCCGAGCTCCCAACGGACGATTGCTACTGGGACTGAGAGCGGCGGCCTCTACTTCCTCGACAATGTTTCCGCCTTGTCCGCCTTCTCATCTTCTTGTCCGGATCTTCTCCAGTGGCATCTCCGCCTCGGTCATCCTCCACCACGGCTCCTACATCAGCTTCTGCCCCACCTCCCTCCCTCCAGTACTCCTCTCCACTGCGACGCTTGTCAACTCGGCAAGCATCACCGTTCCTCCTTCCCGCCGAAGCAAGGTAGGGGCTCTACTCGTCCGCTTGATCTTGTCCACTCTGATGTCTGGGGACCTGCTCCTACCCTCACCATTGGTCGGGGTAGTTCTTATTTTGTAACCTTTATTGATGATTTTTCTCGATGTACTTGGGTGTATCTCTTACGAGATCGCTCTGAACTTTTCGATGTATGACTCTCTTTTTATCAGTTAATTAAAACTCAGTTTGGTGTTTGTATTAAAATCTTTTGCTCTGACAATGCTAAAGAATATATGAGTCATGCTTTTACCTCTTTTTGTGTGCAACATGACATTATTCATCAGACTAGCTGTGTTTATACCTCCCAACAAAATGGGGTGGCGGAACGCAAAAACCGTCACCTCCTCGATGTCGCTCGAACATTGATGACCTAGATGCATGTCCCTCGCTCATATTGGGGCTATGTTATTCTCCTTGCCTGCTACCTCATCAATCGCCTTCCCACCACAGTTCTCCACGGGAAAACCCCATTCTCCATTATGTATCCGGGCAAGGAGCCTTTTCCTCTCCCTCTCCGCATCTTTGGGTGCACTGCATTTGTGCATGCCCCCTCTACCACCCGTGATAAGTTATCCCCTCGCTCCACCAAATGTGTCTTTCTGGGGTATTCCACCACTCAGAAAGGATACTGTTGCTTTAACCCTGTTATTCGTCAGCAGTTCGTCTCCGCTGACGTTACCTTCTTCGAGAATGCCTCCTACTTCTCGGATGACTCCTCTTCTCTTCCCCCAGCTTCCTCTCCTCTTCCCCCAGCTTCTGATTCTCCTGTTATTCCCTTCGTTTCCTCGTCTCCTACTGCGATATCCACCCCTACACCATCTCTGTCCACTCCTCTCCCTCCACCTCTCTCTCCCACTTCTACGCCACCGTCTCCCTCATCTCTGCCGCAGTCGCTCTCTCCTCCTGGGCCAGCTCTCTCTGCCATGGATGCTCCGGATGCCGAGGGACCCTCCGACCTGTATCTTCCTGTAGCTCTTTGCAAAGGGGTGCGAACGTGTACCCTACACCCCATTGCTGTTGTTGTTTCATATGATCATATTACCTCTTCTCGCAGGGCCTTTATGCTGGCTATCTCTGCCACTGCCACACCTCGTTCCTACCAGGAGGCCCTTGTTATTCCTCACAGGAAGATGGCCATGTATGAGGAAATGGCGACCCTCACGGAGTGGGGTACCTGGACTCTTGTTCCTCCTCCCTTCGGTACTGATGTTGTTGGGTGTCGCTGGGTCTTTGTGGTTAAATTTGGCCCAGACGGCACGGTGGATCGTTATAAGGCTCGCCTTGTTGCTAAGGGCTTTACTTAGACCTATGGGGTTGATTACTTTGACACTTTCTCTCCCATGGCTCGTCTCAGCACTATACGGGTCCTTCTCTCTGTGGCGATCAATAGAGATTGGCCGATTTCCTAGTTAGATGTAAAAAATGCCTTCCTTTATGGTGATCTTCAGGAGGCCGTCTACATGGAGCAACCTCCTGGGTATGTTGCTCAGGGGGAGACACGAGTATGCCGACTGAAGAAGGCAATCTATGGCCTCAAGCAGAGCCCTCGAGCTTGGTTTGACAAGTTCAGCGACATCGTGGTGGCCATTGGTTTTGCGCGCAGCTCTGCCGATCACTCACTATTTATTCGCAAAACCTCCTCGGGACTGGTGGTTCTTGCTGTGTACGTCGATGATATTCTTCTCACTAGCGATGATCAGGAAGGGGTAGCCTTGACAAAGCGGCATCTTCGTCAACATCTGGTCACAAAAGATATGGGCTCTCTGAAGTACTTTTTGGGGATCAAAATCTCTAGGAAGCCCAACTCCTTAGTCCTCTCCCAGCGTAAGTATGCCCTTGATCTATTAAAAGAAGCAGGATTGACTGGAGCCAAACTTGCCCGATGTCCCATGACAATTGGAGAAGACAAAACCTGGACAGATGATTCGCCTCTTCTTTTAGATACTACGCGGTATAGGCGTCTAGTTGGTAAGCTCATATATCTCACAGTGACTAGGCCCGACATTTCCTATGCTGTGGGCAAGGTGAGTCAATTCATGCAAGCACCTAGGGAGTGCCATCTACAGTCCGCCTTGCGGATCTTGGAGTATGTCAAAGCAGCGCCTGTGAAAGGATTACTCTTTCGGAAGAATGGATCTGAGGGTTGAACCATACTCAGATGCGAGTTACGCTGATGACAAAGGGGATCACAAGTCTACCTCCGGTTTTTGCACCTTTGTTGGAGGAAATCTGGTAAGCTAGAAGAGCAAGAAGCAGTCTGTTGTTTCCAGGTCCAGCGCTAAAACAGAGTATTGGAGTATGGCATCGACCACTTGTGAGTTAAAATGGCTACGAGCTCTCATGTTGGATTTAGGAGAGGTCTACAACCATCCTCTACCTATGTTCTGTGACAACAAGGCTGCCATATACATCTCCAAAAATCCGGTCTTCCATAAAAGAACCAAGCACATTGAGGTCGACTGTCATTTCATTCGTGAAGAGATTTTGAAGGAACAAATTTGCACTCCCTTTGTCACTTCTGATAAAGAGCTGGCTGACATCTTCACTAAGCCAGTATCCGCCTCGTTTCTTCATATTTGTGACAAGCTGGGCATGATCGATATATATGCTCCAGCTTGAGGGGGAGTGTTGAAGTTGGTGACCGGGCGGTCTGGCAGTCTGGTTTGGCGGGTTGATGACCGCGCGGTTTTGCAGTTATCCTTCAGCGGTTTGGTTGCTGTGTGTTACTGTCTGAGGTCCAAGCGGTCTAGCAGTTTGTCTCTGGCGACTTGGAGACCAGGCGATCTAGCGGTCTCCCATGACAATCTCTCTCTCTGGTAGTAGCCGAGCGGTTAGCCCTTCTGTCTAACCGCGCGGCTTGTGCGGTTTGTGTCTGTATAGTCTGCTTGTGTCCTGTAAATTTTTAGTCCCACATCTCTTATTTGTATTCTCTCTTCTCTCCTCCATTCTATATAAGGGAGGTCATACCTGTGTAATAGATACCTTTTTCGGATAATAAAGTTTCAGTTAAACCACTTCCGGTTTGTGTTCGTCTTTTACATATATATATCTGCTACATATGCTAATTTTTCCTGCCAGATATATGTTTTCTTGCTTTGTAAATTTTTGTTTCATTATGAGTCTGTAATTAGTGACCTCACCCAAATAGGGGGAGATTGTTGGATCCCTAGTTTGATTTGGGCTAGGTTCACTAAGTTAGGATCTTATGACCCAACATGTATAGCCAGGGTCATGTATGAGTCTTAGAGTATAAGCCAAGTCCTTAGAGTCAACACTACATGGACCAGCCATCAACAGACTGCATAAAGACTCAAGACTTAGAGAAATTTCAGAAACTCAGAAAATGAGGTCGACGTTCGTCAAACTCAGGTCGACGAAAGCCGTGCTTCGCTCGATGATCTCAGAGAAAATTCTCTAAGCTGAGCTCGACGAACTTGGGACTTAGGTCGATGATTTATGGACACTACTTCAACATTTCAAGTCCAGAATTTCTCTGAACTCCACTTGACGAACTTGGTATTTAGGTCGACGATCTATGAGTATTCTACTTCAACATCCTATTTCAGAAACAAGTAAATATTCTAAGTCCAGGATCATACTCCAGTCGACGAATTCACCTTCTCAGCTCGACGAACTAAGACCACATTTCTAGCAAGACTTATCTAGCAGTTAGAAGTTCTTAGGTCGACGAATCTAGTTCTCAGGTCGATGATTTCTGGCAACTCCACTTCAACACTTCATTCCAGAGACATCTAGAATATTCTAAGTCCAGAAACACTTTGCTGAACTCCAGTCGACGAACTTAGGGTATCAGCTTGACAAACTTCATGCACAGAATTGACAATGTTCTAGAGAAAGCAGTTGTCTGTTCTGCGGTCGACGATCTTGGATCTCAGCTCAATGAACAACCATTATCTGGTCGACGAACTTGACTTCACAGCTCGAAAACTTTGGACCCAGATCGACGAATTCTGTGAAGAACTAGACTTAGTTATTTTCATCCATCTGTCCTTATTTTATGACAAGAATTCATGAGTAATCAATGCTAAAATATTCTCTGAATATTACCGTTAGAAGCAAGCATTGATTACCGTCTTCATCAAGATTATTGGTTACTGTTTTTCTATGGGATAGTTGGGAAAATCATTCAATGCAAAATATTCTCCAGGTCGTCAGCAATGAATGCAGAAGAATTTCAAATTTCAAAAGGATGATAATATGGAAAATACAAAAAAGGGATTTTCCATCTCTTTCTTAGAGACAGACAATCAGTTTGTTAATCAAGAATCTTCTGTTGCTCTCTCTCGACAACACTCTGAGACAAAAAGAAATAGAAAGCTGATACAGAAAAATAAGCCCTAACCAGAGAAAGAACATCAAGCTCAAGAAGAAGAAGAATAGCCAATCCAAATCAAGAGTCTTCTTCTGTCTTCTGTCAGGACTCTTCAAAGGACAACAAATCTTCTATCTGTCAAGGAGTTCCTGGAGTTCATCTGGTTAAAGCAACAGTTTGAAGGCCTATCACCCTGAAGCAAAGCTCTAATTTCCCGAACCATTCTACATCTCAGGGGGAGCCTTTGATAACATCAAATCCACAAAAGTCTTCTCAGTTGTTTTGAGAAAGAGAAGACATAAGCAAACTCTCACCCCCCACTGTATAAAGGGTTCTTAACTCCCTTCAATAGTTATTCCTGGTTACAAGTCACCTAACCAAAAGACTTGAGGTTTGGTTTTTGAGCACCTGATCAAAAGCTCATTGGTGTCAGGCACCTGATCAAAATCTGAGTGGATTCCTACCAGGGTGGTAAAAGAGTGGATGCACCCAGGTTGAGGAACCACTATAAATTTCTTGTGTTGTCTGGTTGCTCTTTTCTTTTGTTTCTTGCTGTGGCTGTGCTAGTTAGGATAGCTGTGTTAGTATTTAATTAGTTTATATTCTACAACACCTGTGGTAGATTTACTTAACATGGAATAGTTTAATTCATAAGTTTTATTTATATCAAAAAGTTGTAAAGTATTGTAAGGATACTCTATTCACCCCCTCTAGAGTATTCCAGATCTAACCCCTCACTTTCAGTTTGTTTCTTGCTGCTCCAACTGATGAGTCTTCTCCCCAAAAATTGTCAAGTTCCTGATGTACTCTCTGTAACTCCCCGAAACTCACAAGAGCGATGGGTAGCATTTCAGACAAGTTTGGAACTTGGTAGGGGTTACACGGCCTGGGACACAGGCGTGTCCCAGGGCGTATCGTGCTCGGGTTGATGATCTGGCGGAGAGGTCGACAAATTTTGGAGTCGACGATCGTCGAGCAACAAATACGGCCTGAGACATGGGCGTGTCCCAGGCCGTATCCTTCACGGGATAAAGCCGGGCCATGGCAGGGGTGATACATGGGGTCAGTATACAGGCTATGTCGGGTAGACACAGGCATGTCAAAATGCGACACGGGCGTGTCGAGTACCTGTGTCCCTTTCGGGCATTTTCGGTCCTGTGTCGATGGAGTAACACGACACACTACATGATCGTGTACTGTATGACACGGGCGTGTCAGGTTTGTCATGGGCGTGTCGGCTGCCTGTTTTCTTTTCGGGACGCGTCGGTTTCGACGGCGAATGGGGAATACGGCCCTAGACACGGGCGTATAACAAGCCGTGTTTGGCCCAAATTTTGGATTGCAAGTCCGGATCGTAGCCGTCCATTTCCTTATTTTGGGATCTGATGGCTGGGGGTTGTTCCTGCTGGGATATACCCGGGAATAGGGCTTCAAAGCCCTCATTTCTCTTACTCAATCTCTTTCTAAAGTTCTAGGGAGAAGGGAGAGCAAGGAAGAAGAATGAGGCTAGATCCGGTGACCGGCGGAGCTTCAGAGCTCCAAATCGCAAGCCAACTTCGGATCTACGAAGGCGAGGACAACGCGGTGCTTTTTATCCGCATAGATTTCCATGGTGCCAAGGAAAAATGCTAGGGTAACGATTCTCATCCTAGGACATGTGAAGTTCTCTTTTCTTTGCATAGGAAGCCCGCTCTTGCGAGTTTGCGATGAGTTTGAGGCGTTCCTTCGGGTAGATGTGAATTGTCCCTGTTATTTAGCATGTAGAGTCCGTAATCGAGAATCAGATATAGGCATGATGTGTGAAGCCTACCCGGACAAGTTGGTCTGGATCGGTGATGTTGCATTGCATGAATGCCCGGAGAAGACTCCGTGCAATTGGTTATTTTTCGGGTTTTCTACACAGTAGATGGCAACAGGGAGCCTTGGGGACTAACCTCGAGGTTCACCTGGAAAACTGGGCAGATGTGTGATTCTGCCATCTTGGTGGCCTAGGAGCCAACTTATACATAACTGGGTTATGTAATATTGTGTATTTGATACTTGGGCTTCGGGGAAACTTAACCCGTGCCGATGATTTCAATTGTCGTGGCAAGGTGAAAAACGGGTTTAGTAGAACCGTTCCGGCTCTATGCGGTTCAGTGTTAGAGGCATACCGATGGCATAGAGGTTGGGTCTTAGGCTGTCGATGTTTTAAAGTGACGTGACTTCTGCCTGAAAGACTCTTTTGCTCACGAGAAATTGTCGTCCAAGGGGCGGTGGTGAGACAACGGACTTTAACTGTGTTCACCGTGAATGTGCCTTGAGAGCATGGGGTGTGTGGTCGTGCGTGACTACACCTGTGATGAAGTGTATTTACACTATACTGCTTGGTTATGCTAACAAAGTGCAGGGAAGGAGCATCGCCGCCCCGAGTTTGGGGCGGGATCGTTATAATTTGGTCAGCATGGCTGACCGTTGCTTTTGTTTACCACAGTGCGGTGGATTATTGTTTGCAGGTGCTGCGGAGCAAGTGGTAAATAGCGGGCAAAAGCCCATGTTGCTGAGCTAGCCCTCGAAGGCCTAATTATGTGTGTTTACTTGCTTTATTCATGTGTGACCGGCCTGCGTGCCGAGGTTTGGAAAACACTGTAATTTGAGTAAACAATTGTAAGGCCTTAAGTCCATTGTACTTGTGTATTGTACCTTCATTCCTGTGGGTTTGAGTAGTGGACATTTATGCTTATGCTGGGTTCTTTATTTTGCAACCTTTAATTTGCTTCTGCTAGAATGTACTCTGTGTAGGACGTTGATTCTTAGTTGGATGGTTTCCATTGAGTAACCTCCCGGTATGTCTGTGGTATATGGCGTCAGGTCACGGCGAGACCTACTGCTATATGCTATGCGGCGGATAGGGGGTGTTACAATTTGGTATCAGACTACTGGTTTCGGTCAACTTAAATGAATTCGCGGATGAATTCTTTTAAGGGGTGGTGAGCACATGTGTGTGCGTCATCATTATAACATTAAAAGAACTCATGAATGTCCACTTAGGAATGAAAATACACGTGTTTGAGGAACCTACGTGTTCCTATAATTGCTGCTTGCAATTTTGTTTGGTCGCTTAACGTTGTTTTGTACAACTCTAGGTGACAAGGAGTGGTGCAGGGCCGTCAGAACATCCGGTTTCTGAGGATTATAGTGCACCTAGTGACGTGCCTGCAACCCTTCCCTCCGCGGAAACCATAAGAATGGTGGTGGAAGTAGTCTTCGTTGCGATTGGTGCACAAAATGAAAGACGTGTGCAGTCCCCTATTTTTGAGGTAACTCCAACGCCGGGTGGTGTGGTGGAGCAAGCGGCATTTAAAGGACCTTTGGGTCAGCAGTTGAACATGATTTTAGTGCAGGGTACGCACTTAGTTGAGGAATATTTGCAAGCATTTCTGATGATAAGACGCTACTCGGGCTCTGAAGTGGAGAGCGAGCAGTCGATGGTCGATAGATTTTATAATGGCCTGCACGGCGAGTTACGAGTTTTACTGCCAGGACCAAAATTATTGGGATTCCGAGCCTTGGTGGAACCGGCTAGATCTTTGGAAGTAGATTTGGCAAAAGTCAATCGGACGTCGGAGTTCAAGGTACTAGACTCTCCAGATTCTGCAAAGTCTGCATACCGAAGGAGGAGGAATAGGAAGTTTAAAATATCTACTGCTCAGGCTCCATATGGTTGTTCTAAGTGTGGCAAGGAAGGGCACTTTGCCCGAGATTGTCTGAATGGTGCTCAGAAGTTAAAGAAAGCTATGTCAGGAGCAGGTATAGGACAAAGTTCCAGAGATCTGAATCGAATCCAAGGAAGTAAAGACTTGGATATGCAGAATATGGAGTTCAAAATGCCGAACTCCTCAAAGTCTGCGTACCGTAGGTGGTATAAGAAGGCTAGGACTTCGGGTCCAGCTCCTTCTTCTGATGCTTTTGGGGCGACTACGGGTCGAACCTCAGGCGCATGCTTTGATTATGGAAAGCGGGGCACTTTGCCCGAGACTGCTGGAGTGAACGTCCCACGTCCGAGAAGAAGCACACTATCATGATGACAGGTATGGTTTAAAGTTATAACAATTTAGCATTAAATACTTGTTGCCCTTGTGCATGTTAGCTTAGAATTGCTTGTGCTAAGCTTTGTTCTGATTTTTGATTAATCCGTTGAGAGCACCGTTCGTTTAGGGAGCTTCGCATTCCCTTTTGACGAAAGGATTTGTATTGCGCGCCGGAGTACCTCCTTCGATGGCAAAAGACAAATTGGATGCGTTGTTGTCTAATGGTGCTCAATGCGCACGAGTATAATCTGTTGCGTTTAGGTGTGGATTGGGAGTCAAGAGTTTGACTTACAAGCATCGTTACTACCGCTAGGGGAGCTCGACGTGATCTTTGGTGTGGACTGGCTCTCGGAGCAGCAAGCATACATTGATCGAAATCACAAGGAAGTCAAGTTGGGAACTGGTCATGAGACGACATTTGTGGGCTTGAAAGGGGTAGAACATGATGTTAATGTCTGCTCTTCAGGTTGTACAGTTAAGGCGGTTCGGTGTGATGCCAAACCGGTGATACGCTCTTCGTATCGGCTAGCGCCTAAGGAGATGGCGGAGCTGAAGGTGCAACTTCAAGAGTTGTTGGAGCAAGGTTATGTGCGTCCAAGTTCTTTGCCTTGAAACGCACCGGTCCCTTTTGTGAAGAAAAAGGATGGAAGCTTGAGACTATGTATCGATTATTGAGAGCTAAACAAGCTAACAGAAAGGAACATGTACCTAATCCCAAGGATTGCTGATCTATTCAATCAGTTAGTCGGGTCATCGGTGTACTCTAAATTGGTTCTCAAGTCCGGTTACTATCAACTGAGAATAAGGGAGAGTGATATCCCTAAGACAGTATTCTGTACGAGATATGAGCATTATGAGTTTACGGTCATGCCGTTTGGGCTAACTAATGCGCCGTCAGTGTTCATGAATTTGATGAACAGGACTTTCAGGGAGCACCTAGACCATTTTGTGATCGTCTTCATCGACGATATATTATTGTACTCGCAGTGTGCAGAGGATCACTTCAAGTATCTACATTTTGTGTTAGAGACGCTGAGGAGGAATCAACTGTACGCTAAGTTCTCCAAATGCGAGTTTTGGTTGTCCTCAGTGGCGTTCCTTGGTCATATAGTGAGTGGAGAGGACATTGCGGTGGATCCGGCGAAGATTGTTGCGATACAAGAGTGGCCTGTATTGTCTTCTGTAGCGAAAGTTTGGAGTTTTCTGGGGCTTGCCAGCTATTACAGGCGATTTGTGGAGAACTTCTCGCAGATAACGTTACCCCTCACGACTTTGACGAGGAAAAAAGCAGAAGTTTATTTGGACGTCGGAGTGTGCACGAGCTTTTGAGGAGTTGAAGTGTCGGTTGACCACAATGCCGGTTCTTAGTTTGCCGAGTGGGACAGAAGGTTTTGAGATCTATAGCGATGCTTCGGGCAATGGCTTGGGTTGTGTGCTACTGCAGCATGAAAGTGTGAAAGCGTATGGCTCGAGACAGCTGAAAGTGCACGAGAGGAATTATCCGGTCCATGACTTGGAGTTAGCGGCCGTGATTTTTGCCTTGAAGCTATGGAGGAATTACTTGTACGGTGTGAAGAGTGATATCTACACCGATCACAAGAGCCTGAAGTATTTGTTGGATCAGAAAGATCTAAACATACGACAATGTAGATGGATGGAGTTCCTGGGGGAATATACGTTCAAGATCCACTACGTGCCTGGTAAAGGAAATGCGGTTGCGGACATGTTGAGTCGCAGGGCCCCTATGCGGGCAAACTGGTTGTCAGTTCATGACGAGCACTTGATTCGAGAGTTGGAGGCATTGGAGATCTCTTGTATAGGCAAGCAGACTAGTGCCGAGGCACTGTTGAACTGGACTGAAGTTCAGTATGACCTGACTGATCGGATTCGACATGCTTTGGATGTGGATAGCAACATGAAACAGCTCATAATAGAGGCTTTGGGTGGGTCAAATTCCCAATATGAGGTTGTGGATGGATTGTTATGGAAGGGCAGTCGTTTGTGCGTCCCAAATGTGCCTTAGTGATGTGCGAGGCTCATCATACCAAGTACTCGATTCACACAGGGAGCACGAAGATGTACCGTGACATGAAGAAATTGTTCTGGTGGCCAGGACTTAAGAAGGATGTGACACTATACGTGGCGAAGTGTCAAACATGTGCCTTAGTGAAGGCGAAGTGCCAAAAGCCGGGAGGATTTTTGAAGTCCTTGCCTATTCCAGAGTGGAAGTTCGACGACATTACTATAGACTTTGTGCACGAGTTGCCAAGGTCGCAGAAGGGAAACGACGCCATCTGGGTGATCATGGATTGTTTGACGAAAGTGTCGCACTTCATTCCGCATAGGAAGGATGATTCCGTGGAGAAATTGGCAAAGTTGTATGCGGATAATATTATGCGGCTTCACGGTGTGCCCCGCAGCATCGTGAGTTACCGGGATGTGTGGTTCACGTCCAATGATTGGAGGTTAGTGCAACAGATGTTGGGAACAAAGCTGAGTTTCAGCACAGCCTTTCATCCGCAGATGGATGGTCAGACCGAGAGGGTCAATAGGACAATGGAAGACATGTTTTGCATGTGCGTCCTGGATTTCGGGAAGCAGTGGGAAGATCACCTATACTTGGTGGAATTCGCTTACAACAACAGCTACCAAGCGAGCATACAAATGACGCCCTTCGAGGCCCTTTATGGTAGAAGATGTCGCACGCCGTTGTCTTGGTTGGAAACGGGTGAGTCAAAGTTGTACAAGCCATAAGAGGTGGAAGATGCAACGTCGTTGGTTTGAACGATTCGAGAGAGGTTGTTAATCTCTCAGGACCGACAGACTAAGTAATATAACGCCAAGAATAGGAACGTGGAGTTCGCTGTTGGCGATTGGGTGTACTTGAAGATTGAGCCATTCAAGGGTGTCTAGTGGGTGCGGTGATTGGAGAAGCTATGCCCGAGGTACCTTGGACCGTTTGAGGTTTTGGAGCGGATTGGCGAAGCAGCTTATCGATTGAGGCTATTAGTGGAGCTTAGTGGTCTACACGATGTATTCCACATATCAGTGCTGTGGAAGGCAGTGAAAGAGCTTTCGCAAGTAATTGTCGTCGATAAAGTGCCGGTCACTAGTGGGTTGACGACGAAGGTTAAACCTATACGAATTGAGGACTCAGAAGTCAATCGGCTACGCAACAAAGAGATTCGAATGGTCAAGGTCCGATGGGACAATTGCGGTCGGGAAAAGCTCTTTTGGGAATGAGAGCAGACCATGCTTGAGGACTACCCGAAGTTATTCCACGCAGGTACCGCTTTAGTTTTGTGCTTTATTTACCTTTCTGTAATTTTTGGGACGAAATTCTTTTAAGAGGGAGAGAGCTGTAACGCCCCGAAACTCACAAGAGTGACGGGTAGCGTTTTGGACCAAGTTTGGAACTTGGTAGGGGTTACACGGCCTGGGACACGGGCGTGTCCCAGGGTGTGTCGTGCTCGGGTCGACGATCTGGCCGAGAGGTCGACGAATTTTGGAGTCGACGATCGTCGAGTAGCGAACACGGCCTGAGACACAGGCGTGTCCCAGGCCGTGTAATTCACGGGACGAAGTCGGGCCGTGGCGGGGGTGATACACGGGGTCAGCACACGGGCCGTGTCAGGTAGACACGGGCATGTGAAAATACGACATAGGCGTGTCGGGTACCCGTGTCCCTTTCGAGCATTTTCGGTCCTGTGTCGATGGAGTAACATGGCACACTACACGGTCGTGTACTGTATGACACGGGTGTGTCAAGTTTGACACGGGCGTGTCGGGTGCCCGTGTTATTTTCAGGACGCATCGGTTTCGACGGCGAATGGGGAACACGGCCCTAGACACGGGCGTGTCACAAGCCATATTCGGCCCAGATTTTGGATTTCAAGTCCGGATCGTGGCCGTCCGTTTCCTTATTTTGGGATCCGACGGCTGGGGGTTGTTCATGCTGGGATATACCCGGGAATAAGGTATCAAAGCCCTCATTTCTCTTACTCAATCTCTTTATAATGTTCTAGAGAGAAGGGAGAGCAAGAAAGAAGAAGGAAGCTAGATCCGGTCACCGACGGAGATTCGGAGCTCCAAATCGCAAGCCGACTTCGGATCTACGGAGGATAGGACAATGCGGTGCTTTTTATCTGCATAGATTTCCATGGTGCCAAGGAAAAATGCTAGAGTAACGATTCTCATCCCAGGACATGTGAAGTCCTCTTTTTCTTTGCATAGGAAGCCCGCTCTCGTGAGTTTGCGGTGAGTTTGAGGCGTTACTTCGGGTAGACATGAATAGTCCCTGTTGTTTTGCATGTAGAGTCCGTAATCGAGAATCAGACATAGGCATGATGTGTGATGCCTACCCGGACAAGTTGGTCTGGATCGGTGATGTTGCATTGCATGAATGACCGAAGAAGACTCCGTGCAATTGGTTGTTTTTCGGGTTTTCTATGCGGTAGATGGCAACAGGGAGCCTTGGGGACTAACCTCGAGGTGCACCCGGAAAACTGGTTAGATGCGTGATTCTGCCATCTTTGTGGCCTGAGAGCCAACTTGTACATAACTGGGTTAAGTAATATTGTATATTCGATACTTGGGCTTCGAGGAAACTTAACCCATGCCGATGATTTCAATTGTCGTGGCAAGGTGAGCAACGAGTTTAGTGGAACCATTCCTACTCTATGCAGTTCAGTGTTAGAGGCATACCGATGGCATAGAGGTCGGGTCTTAGGCTATTAATGTTTTCAAGTGACGTGACTTCTGCCTGAAAGGCTCTTTTGCTCACGGGAAATTGCCGTCCAAGGGGCGGTGGTGAGACAGCGCACTTTAACCATGTTCACCATGAATGTGCCCTGAGAGTACGGGGTGTGTGGTTGTGCATGCCTACGCCTGTGATGGAGTGTATTTACACTATACTGCTTGGTTATGCTAACAAAGTGCAGGGAAGGAGCATCATCGCCCCGAGTTTGGGGCGGGATCATTTTAATTTGGTCAGCATAGCTGACCGTTGCTTTTGTTTGCCACCGTGTGATGGATTATTATTTGCAGGTGCTGCGGAGCCAAGTGGTAAATAGCGGGCAAAAGCCCATGTTGCTGAGCCGGCCCTCGAAGGCCTAATTATGTGTGTTTACTTGCTTTATTCATGTGTGACCGGCCTGCGTGCCGAGGTTTGGAAAACACTGTAATTTGAGTAAACAATTGTAAGGTCTTAAGGCCATTGTACTTGTGTATTGTACCTTCATTCCTGTGGGTTTGAGTAGTGGATATTTATGCTTATGCTGGGTTCTTTGTTTTGCAACCTTTAATTCGCTTCTGCTAGAATGTACTCTGTGTAGGACGTTGATTTTTAGTTGGATGGTTTCCATTGAGCAACCTCCCGGTCTGTCTGTGGTATATGGCGTCGGGCCCCGGCCGGACCTACTGCTATATGCTATGCGGCGGATAGGGGGTGTTACACTCTTTTTGTCCTCTTTACAACTTGCAAAATATGCATCCGTGTATCCAATTAGATCAAAATCACCATTCCTAGGATACTAAAGCCCATGATTGGGTGTGCGATTTAGATATCTCAGTATTCTTTTAACAGTTGTATAATGAGATTCTTTTGGGCATGCTTGGTACCTAGCACAGACACATGTTGAAAATATGATATCTGGTCTACTGGCTATCAAGTAAAGGAGTGATCCAATGATGCCTTTATATAAGGATTCATCCACCGGTTTCTCAGATTCATCCTTATGTAGTGATACTGATGAACCTATTGGAGTTCTCATGGTAGAAGAATTTTTCATACCACACTTCTTAATCACCTCCTTTGTGAACTTAGACTGAGAGATGGATATACCATCTTCAGATTGTCTAACTTGGAATCCCAAGAAGAACTTCAGCTCACCCATGTTGCTCATTTCAAACTTGCCTTGCATAAACTTGACAAATTTTCTACACAGCAGTACACTAGTAGATCCAAAAGTGATGTCATCTATATAAATCTGGACTAGGATACTAGAACCTTTGATGTCCCTTAGGAATAGTGTCTTATCTATCTTCCCCTTAGAGAACTTATTTTCTATGAGAAAGGTAGATAGGGTTTCATACCAGGCTGGTGCCTATTTTAACCCATACAATGCTTTATGAAATTTGAAGACATGAGAGTTAAGTCTAGGATTTATAAAACCTGGTGGCTGTTCTACATAGACTTCTTCCTTCAATGTACCATTTAGGAATGCAGATTTTACATCCATCTGATATACTCTATATCCTTTGTAAGCAGCATGTGCTAAAATTAGTCTAATGACTTCTAGCCTAGCTACAGGTGCAAAAGTTTGGTCAATGTTTGTTGCTTCCTCTTATTTATACCCCTTAGCCACAAGCATTGCTTTGTTTTTAATTATAACTCCATTCTCATCTAATTTATTCCTATAAATCCACTTTGTTCCTATGACATTGTGATTTCTAGGTCTAGGAACTAGACTCCAGACCTTACATCTCTCAAATTGATTAAGTTCTTCTTGTATTACCATAATTTAGTTGGGATCTGAATTGTCTTCTTTAAACTTCTTAGGTTCCATCTGAGAGAGAAAGCTATAGAATAAAACTTCATTATGATGTCTACTCCTAGTAGTCACTCCTAACCTAGCATCACCTATAATTTGATCAATATGATGATCTCTAAGGTGTCTAACAGCTACAGGCAAAAGAGACGAGGATGAATCTCTTCCCCCCTGGGCAGTGACTGTGTCTTCTATAGGAATTACAACATTGTTTCTAGCCTATAATTCTATGTCAAATGTATCTCATATATTTAATGTTTCCATCTTAGAGTAAATATATTTTAAACTAGAATTATTAGGTAGTTTAGTATCTAAGACATAAGTTTCATCAAAAACAACATTGATAGATTCTTTTACCACTTGATGTTTCAAGTTGTAGATCATATATGTCTTACTATGATTACTGTAGCCTACAAAGATGCCTTCATAGGACTTTTCTGAAAACTTAGTTAGATAATTCTCATTGTCTATGACATAGCACTTACTTCCAAAGATTTTAAAATATGACAGACTTGATTTCTACCTTTCATTAGTTCATAGGGAGTCTTATTGTGACTTTTGTTGATCAAGGCCCTATTCTGAACATAACAAATAGTTTTCATAGCCTCAACCCAGAAATATTCTGGGAGAGATGTGTCACTTAGCATTGTTCTAACAGCCTCAATGAGTGTTCTATTTTTCCTCTCAGCAACCCCATTTTGCTGGGGTGTTGTATGAGAGGAGAATTCCTGAAAGATCCCAAGTTCTGTATAGAAATTTGTCATTCTTTCAGATTGAAATTCTGTGTCATGGTCACTTCGGAACTTGACCACAGAATAGCTCATTTCATTTTGAATTTATCTGACAAAATCAGTAAGAATGTCCAGAGTTTCAGACTTTCTCCTTAGGAAGAATACCCAAGAAAATCTATAGTGATCATCTATAATCATAAAGGTGTAAGACTTCCTTCCTAAACTAAGAACTTACATAGGACCAAATAGGTCCATATGAAGTAAGTACATACACCTCTCAGTGTCTTTAGACTGAATAATCTTAAAGGAGACTTTTGTTTGTTTGCATTTTTGACATGCTGGACACAAGCCTTCTTTGGAGCATTTTAGCTGGGGTCCATTACTAACTAAGTTCATAGAAAATAGCTTCCTCATTGCTTTATAATTTAACTGAGCTAGCCTTTTATGCCATTACGCACACAAAGAGTCTTTCTCACTTGCTACTAGACATACAGGAGAATTTTCACTTAAACTTAAGAAATTTATATAATAAATGTAGCCACTCCTAGTGCCTGACAAGATGATCTCTTGATCACTTGCATTCCTTATCAGACACTTATCAGTGTGGAAAATGATTTCAAAACCTACATCACAAAGCTGACTTATGCTTATCCGATTGTGGTTCAATCCTTCCACATAAGCCACTTTTGTGATTGTCACTAGACCATTATAAATATTACCATATCCCTTGGTGAGTCCTTTTTCTGAACCTCTAAAGGTTAATTTTGGTCCATCCTTTACTAAAGCATAGTCCCTTAGCAGCCTTCTTGTTCCAGTCATGTGTATGGAACAGCCACTGTCCAAGTACCATATTGACATTTTTGTGGTACTTGGAACTACCTATAAGCATAGAATTAATTAACCTTAGGCACCCAAATAGTTTTGGGGCCTTGGTTCTTGTTAGGCCTAGCTGTGTGAAGCACATCAGGCTTTCTGAACAAATGAGTTTGTGACTTAGATGAGAGTGTTGTTGGATTGTACCAATAATCTAGGGCAAAATGTCCAACCTTCCCACAACACCAACATTCAAATCTGTTATATCTTCTCCTAGGCTGCACCTTTGAAGTTGAACTTCTGGGAAACTTAGAGTTGATATTCAGATTCCATGGTAGTGGTGCAACATTGCCACCCTTAGCTTTCAGGTTTAAGTGTTGTGCACTGGGACCAGATCTAAGGATTCCTTGGCTCCTTGGATTGATCACTCCTTATGGTGGTCTGTGGGCCTTATAACTATTAGGTTTTGTCTTTTCTAGCAAGGCTCTTTATTGACCTTACTGGTGGTGCAATCAGAACTCATGTCTCCAGGAACACATGTTCCCTTGCATCTGTTAGAAAATAGATACTTGGTTTATTGCTTAGCTGGACCAATTAGAGCTTTACCCTTAGGCTCAGGTTTCTTGTTGACCTTATTATTCTCAACATATCATACACCACTTCTAAATGGTGCAGAAAATGTATCAATAATAGGTAGTACAGACTTAGGTCTTGAGAACTATTTGAGGAGATGTCTTTCCTAAAGAAGCTTTGTTTCCAAGTCCTTGATAGTCTTTGCTTGTTCTACAATTATCTCAGTATAACTATCTATTTTATTAGTCAAGTGTATGAGCTTCAGTTTTTGAAGGTCCAACTTAATGTTGGCCCTCTCCAACTGTAAAGGTAGTGCCCTCAAAGAGTCTAGTTCTTTGGCTTGTTCCTTAACTGGCTCTTTGCTTGTAATCAAGGCCTTCAACAACTTCCCATATCTGTTGATGAGTGTGTTGAAATCTCCTTCAGAATCTGAACCAAGTTCACTATTAGAGTGTGAACATTATTCATTTTCTGATGCAAATTTAGAGACTGAGGCAAAATTTATAGTCAGATGTTTTACCTTGGCAGGATTGGAACAATCCTGACCTTTTTCTTCTGCTAAAGTCATCAGCCCTTGATCTGTACAGTCTTCATTATCAATGGATGATAGTGTGGTCCTTCTTCTGTTGTTGGCCTCCTTAATGACAATTAAACCCATAAGAGTCTCCTCCTCTTTTGATTCAGATGAACCTGTCTCACTGTCTGAAAGAGTGGTTTGATTCTGGGGCAAGAGGCTTTTGTCAGCTTTCTTGTGCTATCTAGTCTTCCTATTTTCAGACTGTTTCTCCTTCCTTTTTACTGGGCAGTCAACAATGACATACCCTTGCCCATTACATCAATAACAAACAAGATTAGTTTTAAAGTTTTTATTCTGAGAAGAACCATACCTGTCCCTAGATTTCTTTTTACCGGGTTCTTCTGAGTGATCTGTCTTCTTATGATAAGAGTCTCAAGCTTGATCTTTCCAGTTGCCCTACCTTCTTCTCCTCAACAACTTTCTGAATTGCTTTGAGAAGAGTGACAGTTCTTCTTCAGTCATATCCTCTCTTCATGAGGAAGACTCTATGCATTCTGAGACTGTATCCTGCCTTTCAGAGGGAGTAGATGTAACATCCCATGTTACTTCTAGGCCCCCTTCACTTAGATTGGGTTAGGCATGGGTTGGGTGATAGGGAATTTAGCTAGTTTTGACCCTATGTAGTGGATTGTAGCCATGTGGGGCCCACTAAGGGGCCAAAGTCAAACTAGGTCAAACTAGCCTAAATAGAACCCTAGCCACGCCATGACCCCACCACATTGCCCTAACCCTAAAATAATCTAAGTGGACCCTAGGGCATGTCATTAGGTCAACCTTTTGACTCTAGTTGACCAAAGTCAACCATGACCCTAATTTGGTAAAACCTATACCTATAGGCCAAATTAGCCCAAGTAGGGCACCATATTGACCCAACCCAAGTTGGGTGGAGCCATTAGACCCATGACCACCAAGTGGGGTCAGCCCACTCATCATGGTTGACCAAGTCAACCCAAGTCAACCCAAGTCAACCTAATTAACCTAAAGGAGAAAATGAGGGCTAAGACCACTCCCATTGGGCCAAGCCCACCAAACCTGATCCATGGCCAGCCCAAATGGACAATGACCACCCCTACCCTCTGGTTTTGAGTAGAGGGACACATGCATGAGGGTAAAGTGGGAATTTTAGGAGAGAGAATGTGAGCTAAGAAGAAGAGGCCACTTGGCCTTGGCTCCATCAGCACAAAATTGTGCTGGCTGGCCTCCTCAGAGAATTTCTAGAGAATTTGGCAGCATGGAGGTCACTTGGCACCAAGGGTGAAGCCTCCAAAGCCCCAAACCGAGCTCACCTTGGTTGTATCTCCCTATACAGCCACTTTCAGCTCAAACCGACCACACCATCACCTTCAGAGGGTAGAATCGAGTGGAGAACGAGTCCTGGAGCGAAGCTTTTGGTGGAGAGTCAAGGATTTGAGCAGGAGATCGCTGGAGCAGCTCATCCATGGCCAACCGTCGCCAACCTCGCCGCCGTGCCGCCATTCGGGTCCGTTTCGCCTCCCCTCTACTCGTGCTAGATTTCTAGATCTTTAGGGAGAGACATCTTAAGTCATTAGGATGTAGGTTTTACTTCTTGCTCGGGTTTGCCGGAGGAGCCAATTCCGGCGGCCTCATCGCCGGAAATCGCTAGCCGCCACCTTAGTGAAGGTGGTGGCAACATTCGCCGGCGGTGGTGGTGGCTCAGCTGGCCGGAATCAACCAGCAAAAGGTGCCCAGCTAGAATCAATCTGTACCGTTGGCCATTTGGGGATGATGAACCGATCCCGTCATTTAGGCTTTAAGATTCGTGCAGCCCGATTATTATAAATCAAATAAATTATAGTATATAATTACACATTTTGTCACACTTATTCAGTACTTTTGCATGACTATTTTAGGCCTCTTGGAGGCATTTCCAGGACCTGAACCTTAAATGAAAGTTGTAGCTTAGGCTCGTAACTTTAATTTTCCACTATAATCATGTAATTTGGAGCAGTATACTGCCCTGTAGGTCATTTTTCCTAGGACTGGTCCTAGGCTAGGGCAGAAATTAAAACCAATGCCCAAGCCAAACCAGTAATCAACATGATCCCAAATTTTGGGTGCATGCATGTTTAGGGCATATTTAGCCCTTGCCAAAAATTGGGAATTTCTGGGAAAACGTTTTCTATAGTTTTATTCATAACAAACAAAATTAATTAAATGAAATATTTGGAGTATTATGGCTCCAAATGACCCCAAATTTTGGTGGAATGTCCTTGGGGACTATTCATGTGCATTTTAAAAATTTCAGCACATTTGGACAAATGCATGATGGGTAAACTCACATGCATGTGTTGATTATATATAGGCTTGAGGTACAAATAGCCATTTTTGATATATTGTGCATTAAGCCTATTTGGAACATCCAAAAATCATGATATTGATTTCAGAGGCTCATTAGGGTGAATTATACCCCACATTGTAATAATGAGATTTTTGGAAGCAAAAATCCCATTATTTGGAATTTTTGGAATAATTAACCTTTTTGAAAAATAAATGTAAAAATAGGTCATCTTTGAGATAAAACCCCCAATTTTTGTCAAGGTCAATATTAGGTTAGATGTAACTCCTTAAAATTTTTATGTCTCTGTTTGAAGAATTTTGATAGGAGTTATTTGGAAATTACCTTTTTACCCTCATCTTACTTAATTAGCAAATTGGTGAAAATTCTTAGTAGAAAATTTTGGAAAAAATTCTTGATAATATATCTGAGTATGAATAACCTTGTATAAATTTCTCAGCATTTTTGGATTACTCAGTAATTTTTAAAACCTTATAATGGCATTTTGGTAAATTATTAAGAATTGAAATTTGTAGGTCATTACATTGTAGATGTTGATGAAACTCTGCCATTAGCCTTAAATTCATGATATATAGGCTCTGTAAGTTTCCTAGAAATTTTAGAAATGTATTCCTTATACTTCATTTGGAAAATGACAATTGTATGAATTTTGTATTAATTAAGGAATAAATAGAAATAATCAAAGGAAAGTTATAAATTTTTGTAGACATCAATATTTCACCAAGATATAACTCAGGAAAAATTCCTTAGGTTAGTGGATTATAATTTGTGATACTTAATGTATTAAATGACCTAGCTTATTAATTAAATGATTTAATTAGAGGTCTTAATGACTTAGGAAAATTATGAAAATCAATAGGCTCACTTCATTAGTCCATAACATACTAGGATAAATAATTAGAGGTAGGTGGCCCAAGGAATTGGAAGTTCCATTTAGGGGTGATATTAGGTCATGGGTTGCGCATAGTGCAAAGTAGGTCATGTTATAAGGACCACCGGGGATAGATCAATAAATGAGCTAGAGACTTTAATTGGAATATGACCCTGGTGGGTAGAGTTGTCTTAGTGACAAGAGTAAAGTGCAAGTCCTTGGATAGCAACTGGAGTGGAGGCCGACGGAAGACCGTCGCCCTTCTGAGAACATCTTAAGTCATTAGGATCACTCAAAAGTAATAACGAGAGCTTGGGTGAATATTGGGTAGCCATCAACTAAAGTAAATATCCTTGAGAAAAGGAGCTTTGGGAGTAATCCCATCATAGTTCCTAGTGCCCCCGAGAGCCCTTCACCGGGTATACCCTGGGTAGTCCTGAGATTAACCTTAAGTCGCTAAGTATAATAATCCGTAGACAAGAGTAGTCTAATAGGTTAGGACATTGTGGTTCATTCTCGCCCGTGTCGGGTTGGAGGGATTGTGATAAATGCTCACACGTGTAGGGTTTAAGGGATTCAGGACAGGTTGGTCCTGCGAGCTGTAGGCTTGGGATGAAATACTTGCATGTGCATAAATTTAGTGGCGGGGCATGCGGTACTGGCTGTTCGTCACACCGATGGCAGTATGGTGCACCAGGCGGGTGTGAAGGTTTGAGGGGCCAGTGGGTTGTTTTACACTGCGGTCTGGAGGACGATCCCCGATAACGCACACCCGACCCAACAAGGCTGACAGGTTGTCAGCAAAGTACGTACGCATAGACTTTAGAGTGCACCTTGGACGTGTACAGAGGCGTAAGAGAGGGGTCTAAGGTTTGGTAGTGTGCATACCGACCTAGACGTGGAGATGCCCGCTCCGCTTGTAACACCCCCTATCCGTCGCATAGCGTATATCAGTAGGTCCGGCCGGGGCCCGACGCCATATACCACAGACAGACCGAGTGGTTACTCAATGGAAACCATCCAACCAATCATAACGTCCTACACAGAGCATTCTAGCGAAAGCAGTTTAAATAGTTGCAATTAAAAGAACCCAGCAACAAGCATGAATGTCCACTAACAAGCCAAGAAGGAATGAAGTACATACACAAGTACTGGCCTTAAGGCCTTACAAATGGTTTACTCATTTTACATGTTTTCCATACCACGACACGCAGGCCGGTCATACATGAACAAAAGCAAATAAACACTCCAATTAGGCCTTCGAGGGTCGGCTTTGCAATTTGGGCTTTAACCCGCTATTGACCGCTTGCTCCAGCAGCACCTGCAAGCAACAAACCACCGTACGGTGGTAAACAAAAGCAACGGTCAGCAATGCTGACCAAATTATAACGATCTCGACCCCAATTCGGGGCGGCGATGCTCCTTCCCTGCACTTATTAGCATAGCCAAGCAATATATAAATATACATTTCATCACAGGCATAGGCTCACACGGCTACACACCCCGTGCACTCAGGGCACATTCTCGGTGATCACGGTCTGAGCCTGCCGACTCACCACCGTCCCCAGGACGGCCAAACAATGAGCAATTTGTCTTCCCGACATGGGTCACGGTAATTTAAACCATAGACCGCCGAAGACCCTCATCTATGCCAATGGCTCTAACCGAACGACATAGAACGGGTACGGTTCCATCTAACCCGTGCTCACATCGCAACGTTAATTTAAAATATATGCGCAGGTCAAACTTCTCCCGAGTCCCGTTTCCGTCACACATTTCACATAATCCGGTTATGTTCAAGTTGGCTCCCAGGCCATAAAGTTGGCAAGATCACGCATCCGCCCAATATTCCGGGTGCACCTTAGGGTTAATCCTCAAGGCTCCCTGTTGCAATCTACCACGTAGAAAACCCGAAAAACAAACATTCGCACGGAGTCTTCTACGGTCATTTATGCAATGCAACATCACCGATCCAGACCAACATGTCCGGATAGGATTCACATGTCATGCCTATGTCCGTTCTAGATTACGGACTCTACACAACGGGGACTTCACATATCTACCCGAAGGAACGCCTCCAACTCACCGCAAACTCGCGAGAGCGGGCTTCCTAAGCAAAGAAGGAGAGCTTCACATGCTCAAGTAGAGAATTGTTACCCTAGCGTTCTTCCTTTGCGCCATGGAAATGTAAGCGGATGAAAAGCACCGCAATCTCCTTGCCTTCGTAGATCTGAAGTCGGCTCGCGATTTGGAGCTCTAAAACTCCTCTAAAGACTGGATTTAGACTTCTTCTTCCTCCTTTGCTCTCCCCTCTCTCTAGAATTTAGACAAAGAACTTACGATAGAAAATAATGGTTTTGAAACCCTTCTCTCGGGTATAACCCTTTCGGGATAACCACAGCCGTCGGATCCCACAAAAAGGGATGCACGGATACGATCCAGGTCTAACCTGGACGAATGGGGTTAAACACCGCATGGTTCACCAATCCGGAGCAAGACACGTCCGCGACCAATTAAATTTTGTTGGAATATTTAGTCAACTCCCGCCAAAAACCCCTGTGTCGACACTTCGTGTCGACAGAGTTAAACATGCCACAATCGCCCCGCGCTCGACGATCGTCGAACCAAGATCGTCGACCGCTGCCAGATCGTCGAACGGAGCTCTTTGGCCAAATTGTCCAACGTAGCCAAATCGTCAAACGGAAATCGCTGGCCCGATCGTCGAACCCAGCCAAATCATCGAACGGAAATCGCTGGCCCGATCGTCGAACCTACAGCCCGATCGTCGAACCCACAACCCGATCGTCGAACCCACGACCCGATCGTCGAACCCAGAACGTCGACCAAATCGTCGACCGCAGAATAACACAGATCGTCGACCGTAGAATTGTGACCAGATCGTTGAACCTAGAATATCGACAGATCGTCGACCGCAACATTGTGACCAGATCATCGACCGCTGCTCGACGATCGTCGAACCCAGATTTCTTCCTGAACGATTTGCCAAATCTTTGAACTACCTCGACACGCCCGGGGACACGCCCGTGCCCCAGGCCGTGTACCCCTGTCAAATTCCAAATTTGGTACAGAAACGTCACCCGTCGCTCTTTTTAGTTTCGGGGCGTTACAGCTCTCCCCCTCTTAAAAGAATTTCGTCCACGAAATTACATAAAGGAAAGCTAAGTACAAACAAAATTAAATTGTACCTGTGCGGAACAACTCCGGATACTCGTCAAGCATAGGCTGCTTTCGTTCCCAAGAGAGCTCTTCTCGGCCGCAATTGTCCCAACGGACCTTGACCATCCTGATCTCTTTATTGCGTAGCCGCTTGACATCCGAGTCCTCAATCTGCACGGGCTTGACCTTTGTCATCAACCCACTATCCACCGGCACTTGATCAACTGCGATCACTTGCGAAGGCTCTTGTACTGCCTTCTGTAGCACCGATATGTGGAATACATCATGTAGACCACTGAGCTCCACTGATAGCTTCAACCGATAGGCCGCTTCACCAACCCGCTCCAGAACCTCAAACGGCCCAAGGTACCTCAGGCTTAGATTTTTCAAGCACCGCACCTGCAAGACACCCTTAAACGACTTGATCTTTAAGTACACCCAGTCACCCACAGTGAACTCCACGTTCCTGTGCTTGGCATTATAGTACTTCGCTTGCCGGTCCTGAGCGATTAGCAATCTCTCCCGAATGGTTCGCACCAACGAAGTAGTATCTTCCACCTCTTGACGCTTGTACAACTTTGACTCACCCGTTTCCAACCAGGATAATGGCGTTCGACATCTTCTACCATAAAGGGTCTCAAAGGGCGCCATTTGAATACTCGCCTGGTAGCTATTGTTGTACGCAAATTCCACCAAATAAAGATGGTCTTCCCATTGCTTTCCAAAGTCCAAGACACACATGCGGAGCATGTCTTCCATAGTTCTATTGAC
Organism: Platanthera guangdongensis; assembly: GCA_039583875.1. Taxonomy (NCBI): domain Eukaryota; kingdom Viridiplantae; phylum Streptophyta; class Magnoliopsida; order Asparagales; family Orchidaceae; genus Platanthera; species Platanthera guangdongensis. The sequence goes on along the minus strand of CM077161.1, from coordinate 136,957,336 downwards.
CCTCTCGGTCTGCCCATCCGTTTGCGGATGGAAGACTGTGCTAAAACTCAGCTTTGTTCCCAACATTTGCTGCACAAGCCTCCAATCATTGGACATGAACCGCCCATCTCGGTCACTCACGATGCTGCGGGGCACACCGTGGAGCCGTACTATGTTATCCACAAATAACTTTGCCAACTTCTCCACCGGATCATCCTTCCTATGCGGAATGAAATGTGACACCTTTGTTAGCCGATCTACGACCACCCAGATGGTGTCGTTCCCCTTTTGCGACCTTGGCAACCCGTGCACAAAGTCTATAGTGATGTCGTCGAATTTCCACTCTGGAATAGGCAAGGACTTCAGAAATCCTCCTGACTTTTGGCACTCTGCCTTCACTAAGGCGCAAGTTTGGCACTTCGCCACGTAGAGCGCCACATCCTTCTTCAAACCCGGCCACCAAAACAGTTTCTTAATGTCGCGGTACATCTTTGTGCTCCCCGGGTAAATCGAGTACTTGGTATGGTGCGCCTCGTACAACAAATCCACCCGCAAACTGCCCACGCTCGGGACGCAAAGACGACCGTCTTTCCAAAGTAATCCATCTACAACTTTATATTGGGAATTTGACCAATCCAGAGCCTCTATCATGAGTTGCTTCATGTGGCCATCCAAATCCATAGCCTGCCGAATCCGATCAGCCAGGTCATATTGGAATTCAGTCCAATTCAAGAGTGCTTCAGCACTTGACTGCTTATCTACACAAACAATCTCCAACGCCTCCAACTTCCGAACCAACCGCTCGTCATGGATTGACAGCCAATTGGCATGAGCTGGGGCCCGACGACTCAACGCGTCCGCAACCGCATTACCTTTACCAGGCACGTAGTGGATCTTGAATGTATAGTCCCCCAGGAACTCCATCCATCTATGCTGCCGCATATTCAGATCTTTCTGATCAATCAAATACTTCAGGCTCTTGTGATCAGTGTAGATATCAATCTTCACACCGTACAAATAATGCCTCCATAGCTTCAAGGCAAAAATCACGGCCGCTAACTCCAAGTCATAGACCAGATAGTTCCTCTTGTGCACCTTCAGCTGTCTCGAGCCATATGCTATAACGCTTCCATGCTGTAACAGCACACAACCCAAACCACTGCCCGAAGCATCGCTATAAATCTCATAACCTTCGGTCCCACTCGGCGAACTCAGCACAGGCGCCGTGGTCAACCGACATTTCAGTTCCTCAAATGCTCGCGCGCACTCCGGACATCCAAATGAACTTTTTCTCCTTCCTCGTCAAAGTAGTGAGAGATAACGCTATCCGCGAGAAGTTCTCTACGAAGCGCCTATAATAGCTTGCAAGCCCCAAAAAGCTCCGGAATTCTGCTACCGTAGAAAGCTCAGTCCACTCCCGTATTGCAATAATCTTCACCGGATCCACTAAAATACCTTCCCCACTCACTATATGACCGAGGAACGCCACTGAGGACAACCAAAACTCGCACTTTGAGAACTTGGTGTACAATTGATTCCTCCTTAGCGTCTCCAAAACCAAATGAAGATGCCTGAAGTGATCTTCCTCACTCTGCGAGTACACCAAAATATCGTCGATGAAGACGATCATAAAATGGTCCAAGTACTCCTTGAAGGTCCTGTTCATCAAATCCATGACGCATTAATCAGCCCAAACGGCATGACCGTAAACTCGTAATGCCCGTATCTCGTACTGAACGCTATCTTCAAGATATCACTCTCCCTTATTCGCAGCTGATAGTACCCGGACTTGAGGTTCAACTTTGAGTACACCGTCGACCCGACTAACTGATCGAATAGATCATCAATCCGGGGGATCGAGTACTTGTTCTTTTCCATCAACTTGTTGAGCTCCCGATAATCAATATATAGCCTCAAGCTTCCGTCCTTCTTCTTAACAAAGAGGACTGGCATGCTCCAAGGCGAATAACTTGGACACACATACCCTTGCTCCAACAACTCTTGCAGTTGAACCTTCACCTCCGCCATTTCCTTAGCCGCTAGCCGATATGGAGAGCGTGACACAGGCTTTGCACCTGGTACGAGCTCTATCGTAAAATTTATCTCCTGCTGAGGCAGGGCTCCAGGAAGATCTGCAGGGAACACATCAGGGTACTCAGCTACCACTGATATACTATCCAACGTAGGCTTTGGCTTTGCAACCTCCACTAGTGTAAAGAACAGCTCTGCACCAGCACGAACCACCTTCACCACCTGAAGAGCAGACATTAACGTCTTGCTCGACCCTTTTAAGCCCGTGAAAGTCACCTCACGACCTGCTCCCAGCTTAACTTCCTTGCTACCGCAATCAATATAGGCTCGCTGCTCCGAGAGCCAGTCCATGTCAATATAATGTCGAATTCCACTAGCTGTAATAATGACGCTTGCAAATGGAACTCCTGACTCCCAATTCGAATCTTCACGCTACAGATTCTAACCGCGCGCATCGAACACCCATTGGGCAACAACACATCCAACTTGTCCTTCGCCATCGAAGAAGGTACTCCGATGCGCGATATGAATTCTTCGGACAAAAAGGAGTGTGAAGCTCCTGTATCAAAGAGTGCTCTTTGCCGGATTTTCACAAATCAAAACAAATCCTAAACAAGCAGTGGTAAGGTAACATGTGCATAGCAAATATTTAAAGAAATTAACTTGCTATAAATTTAAATTTTACCTGTCACCACATCCACCAGTTTGATGGCCTCCTGTTGGCCAAGATTATAAGCCCTCGGTTGGGCCGGAGCATAATGGGATGCGGTTGACTCCACCGTCTTGCCCTTCTCTTCATAAGTTTCTCCCGGCTTCCTTTCGGACTTGGGACGTCCGCTCCAACAGTCACGGGCAAAGTGCCCGGCTTCCCACAAGTAAAATAGGCACCCGGGGTCCGACCCGTAGTCACCCCAAAAGCACCAGAAGAAGGAGCTGGACCCGAAGTCCTAGAATTCTTAAAGAAACTTTGATAGTCGGACTTTGAAGTAGTCAGCACTTTGAACCCATACTTCTTATCACCAATACACTTCTTTGCCTGAACATTCTTCATGTCCTTCTCCAAGGACCGGGCCGTGTTGACCAAGGTCAAGAAACCCTGCATCATCGATCCCGAGAGTAGTAGCCTCAAATCATCTCTCAACCCTTCGTAGAATCGATTCATCTTACGCTCATCATCCGCGATGGTGGAGCTAGCATATTGACTCAATCAAGTAAACTCGTGGAGATATTCATCCACGCTACTCTCTCCTTGAACCAACTTCAGGAACTCGTTCTCCAACGCTATCCTCTACGCTGAAGGGAGGTACCTAGCCAAAAACAGTCTCGAGAACTCCTCCATCGAGACATCTGTAAGTTTCCTACCTCTCAATATATACAGCTCCAACCCTTCCCACCACAATCTCGCTTCACCGTCTAGAAGGAACGTAGCAATGGTGGTCATTTGCCATTCTTCCGTCTCCGTTGCTGTCAAGACTCTCTTCACCCTGGAGAGCCAGTCTTCAGCTTGAGATGGGGTTCCCAACCCCGAGAATACCGGAGGATTAAAGCTCATGACATGTTTGAGCTGTCTCTCGGTTGCCCTCCTTGGCACCAACGGCTCCACTACTACCTACTCCACTCTCCTCAGCTCAACCTCTGGAAGAGGTAGCTGCACTATCGCAGGATCGGGCTGCTGCATTTGTCTTGCAGGCTGCGCATTGATCATGGCAAACACTGCTTCGGCAACCAATCGTATGGTCTCAACCGATGGAGGTGTTGCAGGAGCATCATTTGGTGCACTATTAGCCTCAGAAACTCGACGTTCCGCCGGCCCAGCACCGCTTCTGGTCAGCTATAGTGGTACAAAACACCGTTAAGCGACCAAACAAAATTGCAAACAGCAATTATAGGAACACGCAAGTTCCCCAAACACGTGTATTTTCATTCCTAAGTGGACATTCATGAGTTCTTTTGTTGTTATAACGATGACGCACACACATGTGCTCACCACCCCTTAAAAAAAATTCGCCCACGAATTCAGTTTAAGCCTGACCGAAACCAGTAGTCTGATACCAAATTGTAACACCCCCTATCCGTCACATAGCGTATAGCAGTAGGTCCGGCCGGGGCCCGACGCCATATACCACAGACAGACCGGGTGGTTACTCAATGGAAACCATCCAACCAATCATAACGTCCTACACAGAGCATTCTAGCGGAAGCAGTTTAAATAGTTGCAATTAAAAGAACCCAACAACAAGCATGAAAGTCCACTAACAAGCCAAAAAGGAATGAAGTACATACACAAGTACTGGCCTTAAGGCCTTACAAATGGTTTACTCATTTTACATGTTTTCCATACCACGGCACGCATGCCCGTCATACATGAACAAAAGCAAGTAAACACTCCAATTAGGCCTTTGACGGCCGGCTTCGCAATTTGGGCTTTAGCCCGCTATTGACCGCTTGGTCCAACAGCACCTGCAAGCAACAAACCACTACACAGTGGCAAACAAAAGCAACGGTCAGCAATGCTGACCAAATTATAACGATCCCGCCCCCAATTCGGGGTGGCGATGCTCCTTCCCTGCACTTATTAGCATAGCCAAGCAGTATATAAATATACATTTCATCACAGGCGAAGGCTCACACGACCACACACCCCGTGCACTCAGGGCACATTCTCGGTGATCACGGTCTAAGCCCGCCGACTCACCACCGTCCCCAGGACGACCAAACAATGAGCAATTTGTCTTCCCGGCATGGGTCACGGTAATTTAAACCATAGACCGCCGAAGACCCTCATCTATGCCAACGGCTCTTACCGAACGACATAGAACGGGTACGGTTCCATCTAACCCGTGCTCACATCGCAACGTTAATTAAAAATATATGCGCAGGTCAAACTTATCCCGAGTCCCGTTTCCGTCACACATTTCACATAATCCGGTTATGTTCAAGTTGGATCCCAGGCCATAAAGTTGGCAAGATCACGCATCCGCCCAATTTTCCAGGTGCACCTTAGGGTTAATCCCCAAGCCTCCCTGTTGCAATCTACCACGTAGAAAACCTGAAAAACAAACATTCGCACGGAGTCTTCTCCTGTCATTTATGCAATGCAACATCACCGATCCAGACCAACATGTCTGGATAGGCTTCACACATCATGCCTATGTCCGTTCTCGATTACGGACTCTACACAACGGGGACTTCACATATCTACCCGAAGGAACGCCTACAACTCACCGCAAACTCGCGAGAGCGGGCTTCCTATGCAAAGAAGGAGAGCTTCACATGCTCAAGTAGAGAATCGTTACCCTAGCATTCTTCCTTGGCGCCATGGAAATGTAAGCGGATGAGAAGCACCGCAATCTCCTTGCCTTCGTAGATCCGAAGTCGGCTCGCGATTTGGAGCTCTAAAACTCCTCCAAAGACTGGATCTAGACTTCTTCTTCGTCCTTTGCTCTCCCCTCTCTCTAGGATTTAGACAGAGAACTTACGACAAAAAATAATGGTTTTGAAACCCTTCTCTCGGGTATAACCCTTTCGGGATAACCACAGCCGTCGGATCCCACAAAAGGGATGCACGGATACGATCCAGGTCTGACCTGGATGAATGGGGTTAAACACCACATGGTTCACCAATTCGGAGCAAGACACGTCCGCGGCCAATTAAATTGTGTCAGAACATTTAGTCAACTCCCGCCAAAAACCCCTCTGTCGACACTCCGTGTCTACAGAGTTAAACACGCCACAATCGCCCCGCGCTCGACGATCGTCGAACCAAGATCGTCGACCGCTGCCAGATCGTCGAACAGAGCTCTCTGGCCAAATCATCGAACGCAGCCAAATCGTCAAACGGAAATCGTTGGCCCGATCGTCGAACCCAGCCAAATCGTCGAACGGAAATCGCTGGCCCGATCGTCGAACCCACGGCCCAATCGTCGAACCCACGGCCCGATCGTCGAACCCACAGCCCGATCGTCGAACCCAGAATGTCGACCAAATCGTCGACCGTAGAATAACACAGATCGTCGAACGCAGAATTGTGAACAGATCGTCGAACCCAGAATATCGACAGATCGTCCACCGCAACATTGTGACCAGATCGTCGACCGCTTCTCGACGATCGTCGAACCCAGATTTCTGCCTGAACGATTTGCCAGATCTTTGAACTACCCCGACACGCCCTGGGACACACCCGTGTCCTAGGCCGTGTACCCCTGCCAAATTCCAAATTTGGTACAGAAACGTCACCCGTCGCTCTTTTGAGTTTCGGGGCGTTACACCGCTGCTGCTGTCAGCGGTGGTACCCGAGAGTAAAGCTAGCTCTCAAAAAGTGGGAACTAATGGTCTGTGATCACAGAGTCATTGTGTGTGAGTTGCACTTACCTGTACATAAATTGCATCATAAACTTTCATTCATATTAGTTCATACGCTTCATAGATCCTTATCATATAAATTAGTATGGGCTCTTTTATATGATAAGTTAAATTTCCTGGAAACCTTAACTTATAAATTTGTATGGGAATTTTTATAAGTTAAGGTACGATTTGTGATGATAGAGTAGTGGTAGATTAGTTTTACTTTCCTGCTCTTACTTTCTATTCTTTTACTTATTTTACCGTACTGCACTTGTCCTACTTACTCAGTTTTTATACCTTACTGTACTTGTTCTTCTTATATAGAACTGCTACAGTAGAACTACTATTACTCCTCTTATATTTGTTAGCGTAGTGCCACTGCCACCTGTTTATACTTGATACCTCTTGTTGTCCTCCGCTTCGTCCTCCCGCACGGTGTCTAGGAGTAGCGGGGCGAGGTGTGGAGGAAATGACTTAGTCTTTTTGACTAATGGTCGGTGACCAAACTATTTTTAGGAGCTCGAGGAGATGGAGTACCAGCACGACCAGCAGGACGAGATGGTAGGACGTGAGGAGCTGATGCCACCACCTACTACTACTACTGCTACAGAGTTACCTCAGGTGGGATGACTTGGTGATGATAGTTTTCTTCCGCTGTTTCGAGTTGAGAGAGAGATTTGATATGATGTACATGCCATAAGCCCTTATTACTCTCCATTTTATTTCTGTACTCATTTGGACTGATATTTTCCATTCATATATTATATATATATGCTGTGACTGTGGACTAGTTGTGGTTTTCTTTTACTGCTATACTACTTTTCTCATATTGGCCTACAGGTTTATGATCGTACTAGCCGACAGAATCGGGGTGTTGCGGTGTCGACTAACCCGTGCGTTAGTGTCACCGTAAGACGGCGGTTCTGGGCATAAGACCCGGTAACCTCCTTGGTAGGGGGGAGGTCTTACAGTAGATTTCTCCCTAACTTTCCTGGATGTCTCAGCCTTTAGAGCTATAGACTTTTCTCTGTTGAGTGCTCTTGCTGAGTCTTCTTCAGATTTCTTAAGATTTAGTTGTAGCTCATGGGACAGCAGCTTGCCAAATAGAGCCTGGGGGTCTATATTGGCTAAGTTTCTCATTTCTTTAATATCACAAATCTTGATGTGTCATTCTTTATTCAGGGACCTCAAGAACTGGTCATTAAGTTTGTAATTGGTGAAGCTCCTGCCATAAGTTCTCAGGTTGTTCACTATTCTGAAGAATTTTTCAAAGCTCTCAGCCACTATGTCTTTCTTGTCACGCCTAAAGGCTTCATACTGCTGGTTTAATAAAGATTTTCTGTCATCTCTAACTTCATCAGTGCCTTCCATATATATAATCAGTGATTCCACATTTCTTTGGATGTTTTGCAATGAATCAAATTTTAGAATGTGGAGTTATCTATAACACTAACAATTATATTCTAAGCCTTCTTGCCCATAGAGGCCAAAATTATCTCATCCTTGTCCATCTCTATGTAGGTCTTAGTTTTCTTTACGTTGGCATCAAGAATTGACACTTCATGGGTATGATAGGTCCTTCCAATACAGTTATGTATATTCTTGGATCTGCAGCATCCATGAATAGTCTAACTCTTTCCTTTTGAATCCCAAATTTTTCTTTAGAGCAAACTGAGAGTTTGATGGAATTGTTTTCTCTTTGAGCCATGATTTATTCTCAGATAATCCTTAGGATTCTCACTAGGCTGTTATACCTTTTCAGTGAACCTCACTTTGATACCAATTGTAAAGTGTTTGTTTTAGGATAATGAGTGACCTAGAGGGGGTTGAATAGGTCCAATTTAAATCATGGCTACTTTTAAATCATAAAAATTTACTTAGTGTGTGAATTAATCCAATCACAGTATTCAAGAAATGTAGATCAAATCTAAATATAACAGTCACAGCACAACATATCAAAGAATTGAACACATCACACAATTCAACACAGCACAACACACAGAAGTTTTATAATGGTTCCTCAATTAATGGGTACATCCACTTTTCTCCTTCGCCTATCTAGCAATGAACTAGATTCAACCAGACTTCTTCTTTCTTTTTCTCAGATCCTCAGATCTTACACCTCAGAGCCCAACTAGCTCCTATAACTCAGACAATATAATGTCCTACCTCAGATCTTCAAGATCCTACAACTCAGATTCCTCTCCAAGAATCCTACCTCAGAGTGCACCTTTATTCCTACATCTCAGACAAAATCTTGCCCTATAACCTCAGAACCTTCTTGTTCCTAAAACTCAGAGAAATTGTCCATTCTCCTACCTCAGACACACTGCCCTACCTCTGCCTTTATAATATAGGCTTACAACTCAGAGAAATTAATCCCCTGCCCTCAGATCTACAAATAGATCTTGCCAAATTATAATATTAAAAGAATTTTGTGTTTTGAAATGTCACCCAAAAAGAAATAGACTGGTGACTTCTTGTTGATCAGATCTTGATGTGGAATCTTCTACTTGCTGTGATGAAAATGATGCAACCATTCTTAGCTTTTTCAAAGCTTCTTTAAGGAGAACTTAGGGTTGATTCTTGGCTGAAGAAGATAGAAGTTGATCCTCGATCTGCCTTCTTTCCACCTTCCGAATTCTACAGAATTGATCTGCTGACTTGTCTAGAAGAATGAGAATTGATCCCTTTTTTGTTTCTGTATAGTTGATCTCCTTTTATAGGCTTTGGCAAAGGGTGACCGGCTGCCCCGATAAATTCACTGACATCTAATAATTCTGACAGTTGTCAGAACTTCAGGCTTGAATTCTATACTTAGAAGAAATTTTGTCTAGAGAGATTCTGCATGAAGGTGTTGACACATCTATATTTTTGTTGTATCGACACCAGTACTGGGTGTCAACACAGCTTTCATCCAGTCTCGACATAGTTTATATAAAGTGTGTTGACACTAGTCCTGAGTGTCGACACAGTTACTTTTAGTCTCGACATAGTTTGTATAAAGTGTGTCGACACTAGTCCTGAGTGTCGACACAGTTGCTTTCATATCTCACGGTGTCGACCCAAGTCATGGGTGTCGACACAGCTTGCATCCAGTCTCGACACTACTTGAATAATGGTGTCGACACTAGTCCTGAGTTTTGACACAACCCGATTCCATATCTCAGCATAACTTTTACAAAGGTGTCGACAATTGTCTAGTGTATTGACACTTTTGTACTTAGTTTATTTTTCCTGCACAGATAACTCAACATACATCAAATATAAATTTGTGTATATCATTGAGTTGAAAGGGCTTCTCTAGATCAGATACACAATTCCCAATGTACCCAACAGTCCTCCATGGTCCTATTTATCCGCTCAGTTTGACCATCTGTTTGGGGGTGGAAGGTTGTACTGAAGGCCAGCTTCGAGCCTAAGTAGGTTTAAACCATTTTCCATTCATTAGAAGTGCACCAACCATCTCTAACGGATATGATTTTTTCGGGGACTCGATGATAACAAACAAATTGCTCTACGGAGTTCCTGATTAGCTTGCTTACATGGTCTTCCTTGCGTACTGGGATAAACCGTACTACTTTAGTAAGCCAGTCTACTATCACCTATATTGAGTCATTCTCGGCCAAGGAGCGGGGTAGGCTGTGTACAAAGTCCATTGAAATATCTTCGAATTTCCACTCGGGTATGGGTAGGGACTGTAATAGACCTCCTGGACTCCTACAATCAGCCTTAACCAATGGTCAGGCCTTGCAATGAGTTACAAATATGGTGATATCTCCTTTTATTCCTGGCCAATATAGGGTTTTTCTGAGGTCAACATACATATTTATGATTCTGGGGTGCACATAATACTTAGTACAATGTGCTTCTTGCATGATTTCTTCTTTGATTGTCTCTACTACAAGGATATAAAGGCGGTTCCGGAAGTAGAGCAGATCTTCTTTCATGGAATAGTCCTCCTGCGGGCCTTTCGAGAGAGCAAGGATGATAAAGATTAGGGTCGGATCCTTACTTTGCTCATCCCTAACCTGATTTCTTATATCACACTCGACCTTCAGATAGTTGAGATACTCGGTGTATTGCTCCGGATCAGCTCGGGATACTAAGGTAATGTCCATTTGCCTCAAGAGGTGAGCAAGAGTCATCTATCCATCCCCATCCTTGGGTAGTCTTCGGGTTAGAGCGTCAATGACGGAGTTCGCCTTCCCTGGTTGGTAATGGAGGGTATACTTGTAGTCACATATGAATTCTAGCCAGCGTCTCTGGCATAAGTTTAGATCCTTTTGGGTGTGGATATATTTTAAATTTTTGTGGTATGAAAAGATTTCGCAATGTATCTCGTATTGGTAGTGACTCCAGATTTTTAGCGAGAAGATGACGACTCCTAATTCCAAATCATGCGCTGGGTAGTTTTGTTTGTGTTTCTTGAGTTGTCTAGATGCGTAAGCAATTAACTTCCCGTTCTGCATCAGCACTGCCCCCATTCCATGGAGGTAAGAATCTGTGTAGATTTGGAAACCTTCTTTTCCCACGGGGAGGGAGAGGATAGGAGCGGATGTTAGTCTTCTTTTGAGTTCCTAAAAGGCATATTCGCACTGAGTTGTCCACCTGAAGGGAGCGTCTTTCTTGGTGAGGGAGGTGAGGGGGAGGGCAATTTTGGAGAATCCTTCTTCGATCTTACGGTAGTACCCCACAAGTCCCAGGAAACTACTGATATCTGCAGCTGATTTTAATGCAGGACACTCTTTCACAGCTTGAATTTTTGTGGGGTCCACTGCTATCCCTGCACTATTTATCATGTGGCCTAGGAACACAATCTCTTTGAGCCAAAATTTGCACTTGCTGAACTTGGCGTAAAGGTGTTGTTCTTTTAGCTTTTATAGCACTAACCTTAAGTTCTTAGCATGGTCTTGTTCCAATTTTGAGTACACTAGTATGTCATCTATGAAAACGATGACAAAGGTGTCTAGGTAGGGTCCAAAAGACATGGTTCATTGGTGTCATAAATGTCGAAGGGGCGTTGGTGAGCCCGAATGGCATAACTGTAAATTCATATAGACAATACCTGGAACTGAACGCTGTCTTTGGGATATCCTCATCCTGGATCCGCAACTAGTAGTATCCTGACCTTAGATCCAATTTAGAGAACACTCATGCACCCTGGAGTTGATCAAAGAGCTCGTCTATGCGAGGAAGGGGGTATGTGTTTCGTACCATTAGTTTGTTAAGTTATTTATAGTCGATGCATAGACGAAGGGTTCCATCCTTCTTTTTGACGAATAAGACAGGTGCCCCCAGGTGATGAGCTTGGATGGATGAAACCATCCCTAACAAGTTCGTCTAATTGTTGTCGAAACTCGGTCAACTCCTTTGGGGCCATTCGATATGGGGTCCGAGATACAAGTCGGCCCCCCAGAACTAGTTCGATTTTGAACTTGACCTCTCGAGGGGGAGGTAGTCCGGGTAGTTTCTCGGGGAAAACTTTGGGGAATTCTTTTACTACGGGTACTTCAAGAATATCGTTAGTCTTACCTACCATCCCAAGGTAAACCACATACACTTCTCCTCCCTTGACGTATTCTTTTTCCATTTGAATGAACGTTAGGTAGATAGGGGGTAATGGTTTCGTACCTTGGAGGGTATGTTCCGTAGTTGATTTAGTATGTAGGGTGACTTCTTTGGTTGAACAATTTATTAATGCTTTGTGTCACCTTAACTATTCCATCCCTAGAATGAGGTCGAAGTCTGGGAGTTCCAGTATTGTTGTGGTAGCCTCGAATAGTCCGTTATGTAGAAAAACAAAGAATGTGCATTGGTCGAAAAAAAGCATTCCGATCCATCAGGAAGTCGTACTCTTAGACGTAGACCAGAGGAGCACTCAACGTTAGGCACATCCTGGATGAAACTTCTTGATATGAAGGAGTGTGAGGCTCCTGTGTCGAACAGGTTGCGTACGGCTTTCCCATTTATTGTGCATACACATGTTGAGTTTATGAAGAGGTGGTGAAGTATTTATATTATGTGAAGATGCAATTCCAAAAGCAGGAAAGTACCTGTCACTATGTCTTGGGTCTGATAGCTTTGAGTGAGATCCAGGGCATAAGCTTATTGTGTCGGGGTAAGGGGGTTCCTTGGATTACCCCCAGTACTACCTTGGTAACATCCACCACGACTTCTTCCTCTTCCTTGGACAGGTGCTGGATTTCCCTAGTATGGTGTTGCTGCCTCCATCCTTGGGGGAAGGTTCCTTTGTGGGCAGTTGTATTTCATGTGGCCGAGTTGGTTGCAGTGGAAGTAGTTTCCTAAGAACTGTCCCGAGTTATTGTATGCTGGTTGTTGCGTTAAGGTTGAGGTTTGTTGTCACATTTGATGGTCCGGCTTCAGGGTGGGTTACAAAGGTTGTGTATCCCTTCGTCCCTCCCTGCTTCTATCCCCTGAGGGAGGAGCATTTCTCATGTTGTTGTATTCTGAGTTTATATCTGCTGATCTCTTTCGACGGTTTTTAACCATCTGGTGGTCCGCTTCAAGAGTTTTTGCTGATGCAAGGATTTGAGCGAATGAGGAGTATGTTGCGAAGATAAGTGGTTATCGGATGGAGTCCCTGAGGCTGCATTAGAAGCGTTTGGCGTATTCATGATCGCTGAGTGTGAACCCTTCTACAAAATGGGACATGTGAGAGTACTCCCTCTTATAGTCCAGGACTGAATGATTGTCTTGCTTAAGCTGTAGGAACCTTTCTTAGAACTCGTCTTAGGCTATAGTTGGGATGAAGTGATTGTTGAAGGTGTTGGTGAACTCGTTCCATTCTATTTCCCGATAGGCTTTCCCTAAGAAGGTGATATCCATGGCTGACTTCCACCATCGTCGGGCATAGCCGATGAAAGATGAGAAGGTAAGGGTGATGGTCATGCTCATGGGGCACCTGATTCCTACTAATAGCTCTTGGGTGAAGTCCAACCATTCCTCGGTTTGGACTGCCGATTCAGTGCCATTGAAGTTTGGTGGGGATAAGCCTCGGAATATGTACAACCAGTTTGTTGGTGATTCGGTGGAACGACTCCTGTCTTAGTGAGACATAGCGTCTCGGAAGGTAGCCAAGATATCTGATAATGTATGGTTCATTTCTTATTGAGAGGAGGTGTTTGTCGGCGGAAGAGTAGACCTTTGAGTACCTGCTCTGGGGTTCATTGGTATCTATATGTAAAAAAGGAAGTAAGTTATAAGCTGTTTGGGTAAAAAGGAAGGAGAACGTTATATAGTATATGTGTTCTAATCTAGGCTTGGGCTCACCAACTTCCGCTGCATTAGTTCGTCCTCGAACTAACTGACAGAGCTAGGTGGAGTCAGATTTCAGTCTATAGAAGGATCACGTGAGCTCTGATACCATTTATAAGAAACCCCTCCTGGTAATTGTTCACGGCCTAGGGCAGATTCTTATGCTAGGGACAGATGTCATATAGCAGTGCTAACACTTAAGATAAGCACTACCATATGCCACTTGCCCCTTAAGGCGAGTAATCATTACATCACAGTGCTTCCAACCATAAAAAGAATACAAAAGAAAAGCAGAAATCCAAACATATATATATATATATGTCAAAAATATGATCAGAGTAAAGCTGGTACAATCAAGGGGTCCTAGGGCTAAAAAGTGCCCAACTAAGGCTGCACTAATACCTTAGACAAAAAAGGAAGGGACCACTACAAAATAAACTAAGGCAGCATACCGCCTTAGACAAAAAGGTGCTATTGAATTCACTAAGGTGACAGACTGCCTCAGACAAAAAGGTGCTACTAAGCACTCAGACTATGATATAAAACCTATAACCAAGAGAGGGCCATGTTGCAAAGGCAACAACTTACTTCTCTCACAATCTCCTGTGCTGCGGGAATTGGATTGGGGGCAGGGTCCATGACTACAGGCATCTCCATATCCATCTATGGGATTCCTGGCAGGGGATGGAACTGGGGCTAGAGTGGGTATTGTGAGGCTTGCTGCGGCTGGGGAACCTTGATGGTTTTATAGAAAACCATTAGTAATAAAGACTAAGTCGGATTACCTCTCTTTCCTCACCATATCCACGGAGAGGAAAATATGAATTTAGCATAAGAAGAGGCAGTTTAAATATATTGAAATGATAGAGTTTTTACAAATTTGAAAGACAGTTAGAGAAGGAAGGAAAAACGGGGAAACGTAAATGAGTCTGCTTTATAAGAATGCTCATACATCCTTATAAGTTAGGGTTATTTTCAGTTTCATTTATATTGAATAAATATATAGCAGGTATAACATTAAAACAATAACTTAGCTTATAAGAATGTCCATACATACATATAAGTTAAGGGTCTCACGAGTTTCTTTTGTTACAAGAATGCCCATATAAACTTGTATTATAAGTGTTTTAAAGATGTAATGTATACTAAATAAATTTATATGATGAACTAGAGTTTTGATGTCTAAGTCCTTACCCAGTGCACTTGTTAAGTGGGTAGCTAAGCACACATGCCTTATCATTATGGCAGATGATAACAGTGGATCAGATTCTCCGCTCCTAGTTAGGTGCACACCACCACCCTAGGCCTTGCGTACAACACTGGACCATACTTTGTACTCCACCCGTTATTCCTAAGAACCGTAGGGATAACGACACAGACTAAGGGGGTTTGCCCACAGGGAATTTAACCACAAGACAAATTTCCCCTTCATAATCTAAAGAGTCTAACATGCTAGTCTCTCTGACAGTGTGTTGTGCGGTAGAGTGGTTAGACCCGCCACGAAGTTTATTAATTATTTTATTTATAAGAAAGCCTCGTACTGGGCTTACTACCCAACCTTTACAACATGTTACCATGATGTAAAGCTTAATTGATAACCACCATTAATTAACCTGGAGGTAATCTAGAGTTTGCTTCAATAATACATCCAGGGTGCTTGACTTAAATTACCCATTGGCCAGGTAAAAATTAGGTTAGTGGTCGCACTATGTACCGTTATACACCACCTTCCTTGTGGGGGATACTGGCTCACCCTTACTCCTTTCCTAGACACAAATTAGGAAATTTAAAAGTAGATCCCTATAATGTATATTAGGTTGTACTCGTAGTTCTGCCAGTTAAGGTCTACTATATTTAAGCACAGTCATGGTATACTATTTGCGGGAAGCCATATAAGAAACATTCTATGTGATACCCAACAAATTACTCGTAGGCGAGAAGTAATATGGATTGAACATCTCAAACATTAAAGGGAGCATAAGCATGAAATTATAACAAGTTAAGAAAGACTTCATAAACGTTTTCCAACTTCATTTGGTGACCTAAATAAACATAATATATAAAGGTGATGCTTGTTGGGGTGCAAGTAGATATTTCCTACATTTACTTGGATAAGGGTTTACTTGTAAAAGTATGAGATTATAAGAGTCATGAGACACTCCAACATCCATCCAAAACATTTTCCAAATTCAATAGTAAGTACATGATTAAAAAAAGGTGATGTTATTTGGGTGTGCGCTTAGCTATTTTCCATCTTCGATTAATACAAGAATTTTAAGATTAATAAAATAAGGTATGAAGATAAAAAAGTTATAAGAGACTTCGACATCTAAGAAAGTGTTTCTCCAAGGACATGAGTGACCTAAATAAGTGTATGAAGGAGGGGGGGGGGGGTAAATTTTTGTGGTTCAACTAAGTGTTTTTTGTAATTATAATAAGGGTGATAATTTAAATAAATAAGGGTTGTGGTTCCAAAGTCACAAGACATACCACAAAGCATCCAAATCATTACCCAAGGTCAAGAATGACATATCTAAGCCTCTAAAAAGTTTGGTAAATTTTGGAAATGGTTTGAGTATATGTTTTTTAATGATATACCTACATGGTAATTTTAATTAAAAAACAAAAGAAGCATGCAAATTATTTATTTAAATTTTATTTATGTTGTTGCCTAGAAATATCATAAACTTTATGAAGAGCTTCCCATATAAATTTTAAGGTTATATGAGGTCAAATGGTGGAGGAAAACATTTTGAATATTTAAATATTAATTTTAAATACCTAAAATTTAGAAAATTAATTCCAGGAGTTCTACTCCACCCCAGAGAACGGCCCACCCCTTTTTGAAAACCGTGGACCAAGACCTACAACATTCATGTTGGTCACTTGGATTGGTTCAGCACCTAGGGTGCCTAATTTTGAGCTTGAAAGTTTCTGTTAAGGTGTGCCAATAGCCATGGATTAAAAGTATTTTAAATTAAATATAAAACGCGGGACGCGAATCTTGGCGCCGATCCAGCTCTCGAGAAGGCGGGAGATAGAAATTGACCTTCCCCCACAGCAGATCCGCTACTCGATCCGCTGTGTTGATCAGATCGATCGTTGGCCGAGGTTATGGATGGCCCTGATTTCGTCTTCAACCTTGAGCAACGACCAGGATTAATCCTGCCCGGGCAAGTTTTGCGGGGCTTCTCCACCGCCGTCCGGCGAACGCCGATCGCTTTTGACTCATTGGAAAGTTTCCAATCGGTTGGGGAAACACTTCAGCGGTGGTTGGTGGCCGGGAACCGCCGCTGGTGGCGGAATCGCTTGGTTGATTTAACCCGAATTCAGCCACTGCAACCCAGTAAACCAGTACCCAAAACAGTGCGATTTTGATTCGAAAAATTTCATAGGTCTAAGGGATAAGGAAGGAAGAGGAATCTCACCTCATAAGGCTGAGCTCACCGGGATCGTGGTCGGTTGTCCATGACTTTCACAGGTTTGAGCAGGGGGTGTTGTAGAGGGCTTCCACTCAGGGTTTCTGCACAAGGGTGATTCTAGTGGTTGGTGTGAGCTTTCTAAAGGGCTTGGGGTCTCTTTTATAGTCCGAGGGGGGGGGGGGGGGGGGGGGGGGGCGGGGGTGGTGCTACCTTAAGATCACCATTTCATCAATGGCTAGGGCATCCTAGGAGTACATTGGATAAAGCTTGGCTGCTGGATAAGATCGGGGCTATAGAGGGGGGGGGGGGGGGTGAGGTGGAGGAGAGACATAGTTTGCTTCCCTTCTTAATTTGATTAATTTAAATTGTTCCCCTCTCTTAATTTGATTAATTTAAATGGCTCCCCCTCTCTTAATTCGATTAATTTAAATTGCTCCCCCTCTCTTAATTCGATTAATTTAAATTGCTCCCCCTCTCTTAATTTGATACTTAATTTAAATAAAACCTAGGGTTGAGTTAAAGGTTCAAGGGTGGGTTTAGTTGAGGTATGCTTAGAAAGAAGGTGGTTATAGGCACACCTTCTCTCTTAAGAGTGGGTTGATGCACCAATTTGGCTCTTAGGTGTGATGTAGGTCTACCCAAGTCAAGGTGAGGGGTGTGGGTGTCCCAAGGGTTAAGGGTGGGGTCAAGGTGCTCATGGGGTAGTATGACTCCTGCGTCCCCCAAGTAACATGGGGATGTTACAGTACAACCCCATATTCGCTGAGTAGGTTTCTCCCTCAGGACAGGTAATTCCAGAGCCTTTTGCCAGAGGAGGCGGAAAGGATTCCACCTGGATAGGAGGAAAGCCCATGGAGTGGGCAGAAATCTTTGGATTAATGGCATTGAGTGTATCCCCTTCACTCAATGCTCTCAACACTTTTTGCCTTAAGGCGTTGAGTGCAGCTCCTTCACTCAATGCTCTCAGTGCTTTTTTGCTTTGTGGCGTTGAGTATAGCTCCTTCACTCAACGCTCTTAATGATTTTGGTCCTAAGGCGTTAAGTGTAGGTTTCGCTCTCAACACTCTCGACATTTTTTGAGTTAAGGCGTCGACTGTAGCTCCTTCACTCAATGCTCTCAATGCTTTTGTCCCAAGGCACTGAGTGTAGCACTCTCTCTCAACACATCAGTAACCGGACAAATTTCCTTGGGCCTAGGATGGTCCATTCAGACAAGTGAAGTAGGCAAAAGGGCTTCCGCCTAGGTGTGCGAGAAGCCTCCTGTCCAGTTTGGTCCAGAGGTAAATTTACCTATATGTCGTTGGAGGTCTGCATTTAGCTCCTCAGAACAGCGGAGTCTGGCTGTTGGTAGTCCACTTTGGGCTGCATATAGTCTTTTGGAACAGAAAAGCTACGCTGTTGGTAGACTAGATTTCTGGATTCTATAAATAGACCCACAGGGTACCTCAGAAGGCAAGTTTTCTCATTTTACTGAAGTCTTACAGTGCTTTCCGAGGTATCCTTAGCTCAAAATTTGGCTATGGAGGGGAAGTGCTCTGAGATATTCCGGGTTAGTGGAGGGACCTCCGTACTGTAGCCTATGGATAGTTCTTTGGTTCCTTACTGCTAGTCATGGGGTAGGGCTTGGGCTAAGCAGGTGTTAGCTACACCCCAGGGTCCGAACTCTCGTTGAGGGCCAGTTTTTTGTTCCAACATTTCCAGTGCGGTGAGCGTGGACCGTAGCCGATACAAGAAAATCTCAGGTTAAGCCTCATGGCTAGATGCAAGGACAAGGGAGTAGGCTCGAGAGGTTCTCCACCTCCGGCGAGTGGGGTGACGATGTGGATGTTGAAAGACTTCAAGCGGGAAGCCTTGCAGACCATCCAGCTGGCTTTCGCTGTGAGTAGCAACTGGGCAACACCTCCGGTTCCAATAGTTACGACCCCTTCTTTGGGTAAAAATGCTCCGGGACAACGTCCCGGGAAGGAAACTCTGGCAGAGAGTGCTGAGAGGGATATCGATGGGCAGGAACTCTTCCCCGGGCAGGCCAGTGCTGGCAGGGTTAGCGAGCCGAGTTCACGGGATGTGCCCTCTCGCCAGGTTATGAGAGGGAGCCCTTTCAGTGAATTGATTGTCTCTACCCCAGTCCCCAATGGGTTCAGAGAACCAGATATATCTTACTACATGCGGAGGGATGACCCAGTGCAACATATTCAGTGGTTCGAAGATGCCATCTCCATTAAGCAGATTTTAGATGCCTTCAAGTGCAGACTCTTTGCCATCTACTTGAAGGAGAAGGCTAGGGACTGGAAACTTCCTGCAAGTTCCATCTATTGCTTTGAAGATCTATATCGTGGGATCCTTTCGAGGTTCTCCATGTCAAAGAAGAGGAATAAGGGGGTAGAGAGCTTGTTCTCCATCAAGCAGATGCCGGAGGAGACTTTGGGACACTATGTCGATCGGTTCTAAGAGGAGACCATTCTAGTTCAGGAGGTCCCGGGGTACACACTGATGCTCGTGTTTACCCTGGGATTGATCTGAGTTCTTCAGCATGGAGCTAAAAAGAGTGCCCCCCTCTCTTTCGAAGAGCTGATGGAGAGGGCGGCGAAGGAGATAGAGATCGAGGTTGCATACCCGACGTTCGACAAAAAGCTGGCCAAATTGGCAGAGGAGGATTTGAAGGAGCCAGGAGCAGGGAAGCAGAGAGAGCAGAGAGAGGAAAGGAGGTGAGAGGATCCTCGAGGTCAGGGGCACCAAGGGAAACACCATGGTTGGGGGCATAGGGAGCCGAACAACCGGTTGGCCTGGAGGCCTCAAGAAGGTCCCTCCTGAGGGCAGGGGGGAGGATTTCAAGGTGGAGAGAACTTTCGCGGTCAGGGAAGGTTTAATCCACCGGCTTGGAGGCAGGGGTAGAGGTCCCCTCTTCCACAGCAGCAATAGGTGATGGCAATCACCCGAGCAAGGGGAGAGAGAAGAGGTGCTAGGGGAGGAGTAAGGAGAAGAGAAGGTGGTGTGGCGTTGCCTTTTTTTGACTTTTATCCGGAAGAGGGTCACACGACGGTCACCTGCCCCGAGTTTTTGGAGATGAGGGAAGCTAGGGGATAAGTACAGCAGCAACCGCCCGTGAGGATCAAGGAAGTTCTGCCAAAAGGAAGAGAGGATAGGAGCGAGGATAGGGCAGATGTGGTAGATCGAGGAGGGATCAGAGTGATCCACATGGGAGAGGGGATTGAGGCCACCCAAAAGGGCAGCTTCCAAACCATATACAGGAGGAGCATCGCCTCGACCTCCCTGAATCCCCCCTAGGAGGAAAATATTACCTTCTCATCGAAGGATATGCCGAACTACGAAGACCCATTTTGTGACGCCTCGGTGATCTAGACGGTTGTAGAGAACTTCACGGTCTATAAGACTTTGGTAGACAATGGGAGCTCTGTGAACGTGATCTTCAAGAAGGCATTCGATGAGATAAAGGTGGAGGCTCAGAGGGTGATGGCCTCAGATAGACCATTGTTCGGGTTCTCAGGGGAGAGGAAGGAAGTTGAGGGAGTGGTAGGACTGCACGCGACACTGGTAGGGGGTGTCGAGGAACTGTCGGTTCGTCATTGTTGAAACTCCGAGCAGCTACAATTCCATCTTTGGGCGCCCCCTCATCAGCGTCTTTCATTCCTTCCCCTACTCATTCCATCAATGTCTCAAGTTTAGCAGTGGAGGAGACCAGGTACGAATTAGGGGAGATCCAAAGGTGGCATGGTAGTGCTATGTGATGGCTGTCAACACCATATCTCGGATGACAGAGGCTGAGGAGTTAGATAAGGAGCTGGCAGCGTAGGATGAGGTTGAAGAGGAGAGGGAGGTGAGCGCAGTGGAGGTCGGGGAGAAGGCTAAGGAGAGGGAGCATGAACAATGTGAATCAGGGGTAGAGGGCCAAGGGGGCAGAGAAGTGAAGCCATAGGGAAGCCAGTTAGAGGTGATTGAGGTTAAGGAAGTAGGAGAAGAGGAAGTGCCCGAGCAGCGTGGAGCATCGAGGATTAGAGGGGAGCAATCCCAGTTGGAGCCGGCAGAGGAGGTCATGGAGGTGGAGGTCTTCACCAGGGCGGGGAAGATCAAGCGGGTGAGGATCAGCGGCTACTTGAGCCTTGAGGATCAGGAGAGGATGCAGGAGTGCATCCAAAAGAACATCAACGTCTTCGCTTGGAGCGTGACAGACATGCCGAGCATCGATACGGACGTGGCATGCCACCGTTTGAATCTTGACCCCAGGACATGCCCCATCTGCCAGAAAATGAGGACCGTCGCTGTAAGAGCCCCCCAACCCTTGCCCCAGGTTGGGCTGGAGGGGATCTTACTTGCCTATGGCGTCCTCCTAGTGCTCCTTAAGGGGTAACAACCCACTGTACTGAGCACTAGTTGGCTGCCTTGCTCGTCTTGAATCACAACATTCACATTATAGATTATTGTAGAAGCATTAACAGGAAACCACAACAAATATATATAACATTATATATTTAACAAAACCGCAAGAGGCCGTAGCCACTGTTTATACATAGAGCTCGTAGGCTATACAGTACTTTAACTAACAACTCCTCTCTCACTCAACTCTGCTTGCCAGTGTTCACATCTCGAAACTCTAGAGACGACGGGGGTGCCTCTACTCGAGTAGTCCTATCAGCTGGCGTACCTTCCTACAACAACTGGTCGCTACAGAGCACCATCTCATGTGAATGGTTATTTAAATAACCGTTAGTCACAGAGAAACTGGTCGCCGAAGCATGTGAGGGTTAGTACACCATTTCATGAATAAGATAGGAGCAACCAAAAAGAGGCGCATCATGATATAACTAGACTAGCAACATTAATATACGTCAGTTATAATTTAGGCTCTACTAGCACTGCAGCATAACAAATATTCATAACCCTTACAAACATTACATGCATTCACAGCCGCTTACACATCGTGAGTATTCACAGCCGCGCACATACTGCAGGCATTCACAGCCGCGCACACACTGCATGCATTTACAGTCGCGCACACACAATTCTATGTCAACGTAGTATGGACCACTTCTGTTCCAGCAGGGTAGCGAGCCCCGTGGGCCTCACCGATGTGGCCGTCGGTGATAGTGGCCAATCCTGCCACTTCTGGGGGGGGGGGGGGGGTCGTACCGCATAGCCCAGGCCCTAACGTACATCCCCGAGTACTCTTGGATGTGCGCGACATCTAGCGATTCAACATTTTGGTCGACCAGCGGAGGAAACCCGATGGGGAAAACATAAAGGCAGGTCACCCGTAACACTCATCTCCTCATCGTCTTGAGTCGTCAAAGTTTCCGCACCGGTACGATTGGTCTGCGGAAGTGACTGACCAACCACAGTTTACCGCAAGCAATTTACAAACCATCAAACAGTCAATATTGCTAGCACGCTCCGAGTCTGTGGTAGCCTGCCCTACTGTGCTTCAATCTTTGGGTAGTGACGCTCAGCTTAACTTCCAACAAGGATCATGAGAGCACTTTATTTGGTGCTAAATCTGGAGGAACACCTCAACTCCGGTTATCCCCAACTAAGGCTCAACCTTAACAGATGGCTGCTCGTCAGAGAAGGACCCACGCTTATAATAGTAAATTATAGTAATGAAAATGCAGTAATTAAAGCTGCTGATAATAAATGCTGCATAATGAGATGTGACCAGTACAAAACTGGAGTAGTACTGAAACGGAATTACTGAACTGAAATGAACTTGACCAGTATGTGACTGGAGTAGTACTGAATTGAAAGTACTTAACTGAAATGAACTTGACCAGTACAAGACTGGAGTAATACTGAATTGAAAGTACTGAATTGAAATGAACTTAACTAGTACGAGACTGGAGTAGTACTGAATTAAAAGTACTGAAATGAAGAAAGAAACTAGACCAGTGCAAAACTGGAATAATCATAAAGAAAATGGTTAGTAGTCCAATCACTCCTTCTAGAAGGCTTCAATTCCATCTCCGTTCTCAGGAGGCACATTCAGTTCTATCTCCATTCACAGGAGGCATATCAGTTCTATCTCCGTTCTCAGGAGGTTTCTTTGGGTTTCACCCATTATTAAGATCTGATAACAATTCAGTTGCGCCAATTTAATCACGGCTTAATCGGATCAGGGGAAACTTATTATGAGTTACATTTTTATTATTCATCCGAGAACAAATAGCAATTCGATTGTTTGCATCGGATCGAATCCGAGAATTTCATTAGAGAGCTCTTTCTTCCTCGAATTTCAACCTCAAAAATCATTTCCAACACATGATGGAAATTCTTAACCAGGAACGAGGCTGTGGATTATTTTTCTCGTAGCTCATACTTTCATCTTCCGAATCTACCCAAAATGCTCGAGAGATATTTGAAAATGAGGCATTCGGTGGTTTGCAAAAACACCGAAATACACAGAGCTGGAAATCTTGCATCGATAACTCTCGTCGATTACTCAATTGAACTTAATATTCAATATATAAAATGGTCGCACGCTTCAAAACGACCCCAGCGTTGAGGCTGGGGTATTAACGCTTTTGGTCCTAAGGCATTGAGTGTAGGTTTCGCTCATAATGATCTCGACATTTTCTGAGTTAAGGGGTCGAGTGTAGCTCCTTCACTCAACGCTCTCAACGCTTTTGTCCAAAGGCACAGAGTGTAGCTCTCGCTCCCAACACATCAGTAACCCGACAGAGTTCCTTGGGCCTAGGATGGTCCATTCATACAAGTGCAGTAGGCGCAAGGGCTTCCACCTTGGTGTGCGAGAAGCTGCCCGCCCAGTTTGGTCCAGAGGTAAATTTACCTATATGCCCTTGGAGGTCTGCATTTAGCTCCTCAGAACAGCGGAGTTTGGCTGTTGGCAGTCCACTTTAGGGTGCATATAGTATTTTGGAACAGCGGAGCTACGCTGTTGGTAGACCAGATTTCTGTATTCTATAAATAGACCCACAGGGTACCTCAGAAGGTAAGTTTTCTCATTTTGCTGAAGTCTTACAGTGCTTTCCGAGGTATCCTTAGCTCAACACTTGGCTATGGAGGGGAAGTGCTCTGAGATATTCCGGGTTAGTGGAGGGACCTCCGTACTATAGCCTATGGATAGTTCTTTGGTTCCTTACTGCTAGTCATGGGGTAGGGCTTGGGCTAAGCAGATGTTAGCTACAGCCCAGGGTCCGAACTCTCGTTCAGGGCCAGTTTTTTGTTCCAACATTTCTGGTGCGGTGTGCGTGGACCGTAGCTGATACAAGAAAATCTCAGGTTAAGTCTCATGGATAGACGCGAGGAAAAGGGAGCAGGCTCGAGAGGTTCTCCACCTCCAGCGAGTGGGGTGATGATGGGGATGCTGGAAGACTTCAGGCGGGAAGTCTTGCAAACCATCCAGTTGGCTTTCGCTACGAGTAAAAACTGGGCAACACCTCCAGGTCCAATAGTTACGACCCCTTCTTTGGGCAAAAATGCTCCCAGATAGTGTCCCGGGAAGGAAACTCTGGTAGAGAGTGCTGAGAGGGATATCGCTGAGCAGGAACTCTTCACTGGGCAGGCCAGTGCTGATA
The DNA here is from genome assembly GCA_039583875.1 of Platanthera guangdongensis. Classification (NCBI taxonomy): domain Eukaryota; kingdom Viridiplantae; phylum Streptophyta; class Magnoliopsida; order Asparagales; family Orchidaceae; genus Platanthera; species Platanthera guangdongensis. The sequence continues at coordinate 136,932,738 of CM077161.1, read as the reverse complement.
GGGTTAGCGAGCCGAGTTCGCGGGATGTGCCCTCTCGCTAGGTTGTGGGCGGGAGCCCTTTCAGTGAATTGATTTCCTCTTCCCCAGTCCCCGATGGGTTCAGAGAACCAGATATATCTTACTACACGGGGAGGGATGACCCAGTGCAACATGTTCAGTGGTTCGAAGATGCCGTCTCCATTAGGAAGATTTCAGATTCCTTTAAGTGTAGACTCTTCGCCATCACCATGAAGGAGAAGCTATGGACTAGTTTGATCAACTTCCTACAAGTTCCATCTATTGCTTTGAAGATCTGTGTCGCGGGATCCTGTTGAGGTTCTCCACGTCAAAGAAGAGGAAGAAGGGGCGGAGAGCTTGTTCGCCATCAACCAAAAGCCAGAGAGACGTTGGGACACTATGTTGATCGGTTCTAAGAGGAGGTCCTTCTAGTTCAGGAGGTCCCGGGGTACACACTGATGCTCGTGCTTACCCTGGGATTGATCTGAGTTCTTCAGCATGGAGCTAAAAAGAGTGCCCCCTCTCTTTCGAAGAGCTGATGGAGAGGGCAGCGAAGGAGATAGAGATCGAGGTTGCATACCTGGCGTTCGCCAAAAAGCTGGCCAAATTAGCGGAGGAGGATTTGAAGGAGCCAGGAGAAGGGAAGCAAAGAGAGCAGAGAGAGAAGAGGAGGTGAGAGGATCCCCGAGGTCAGGGGCACCAGGGGAAACACCAAGGTTGGGGGCATAAGGAGCCGAACAACCGGTTGTCCTGGAGGCCTCAAGAAGTTCCCCCTTGAGGGCAGGGGGGAGTATTTCAAGGTGGAGAGAACTTTCGTAGTCAGGGAAGGTTTAATCCACCGGCTTGGAGGCAGGGGAAGAGGTCCCCTCTTCCATAGCAGCAAGAGGTCATGGCAATCACCCGAGCAAGGGGAGAGAGAAGAGGAGCTAGGGGAGGAGGAAGGAGAAGAGAAGGTGGCGTGTCATTGCCTTTCTTTGACTTTTATCCGGAGGAGGGTCACACGACAGTCACCTGCCCTTAGTTTTTGGAGATGAGGGAAGCCAGGGGGTAAGTACAACAGCAGCCACTCGTGAGGATCAAGGAAGTTTTGCCAAAAGGAAGAGAGGATAGGAACGAGGATAGGGAAGATATGGTAGCTCGAGGAGGGATCAGAGTGATCCACAGGGGTGTGGGGATTGAGGCCAACCAAAAGGGAAGCTTCCAAACCATATACAGGAGGAGCGTCGCTTTGACCTCCCTGACTCCCCCCTAGGATGAAAATATCACCTTCTCGTTGAAGGATATGCCGAACTACGAAGACCAATTTTGTGATGCCTTGGTGATCTAGACGGTCGTAGAGAACTTCACGGTCTATAGGATTTTGGTAAACAATGGGAGCTCTGTGAACGTGATCTTCAAGAAGGCATTCGATGAGATGAAGGTGGAGGATCAGAGGGTGATGGCCTCAGATAGACCATTGTTCGGGTTCTCAGGGGAGAGGAAGGAAGTTGAGGGAGGGGTGGGACTGCATGTGATACTGAGAGGGGGTGTCGAGGAACTGTCGGTTCGTCATTATTGACGCTCCAAGTAACTACAATTCCATCTTTGGGTGCACCCTCATCAGCGCCTTTCATTGAATCCCCTACTCATTCCATCAATGTCTCAAGTTTAGCAGTGGAGGAGTCCAGGTACGAATTAGGGGAGATCCAAAGGTGGCAAGACAACGCTATGTGATGGCTGTCAACACCATATATTGGATGATAGAGGCGGAGGAGTTAGATAAGGAGCCGACGGCGCAGGATGAGGTTGAAGAGGAGAGGGAAGTGAGCGTAGTGGATGTCAGGGAGAAGGATGAGGAGAGGGAGCATGGACAAGGTGAAGTAGGGGTAGAGGCCCAAGGGGGCAGAGAAGTGAAGCTACAGGGAAGCCAGCTAGAGGCGATGGAGGTTGAGGAGGCAAGAGAAGATGAAGAGCCTGAGCAGGGTGGAGTATCGAGGATTGGAGGGGAGCAATCCTAGTTGGAGCCGACAGAGGAGGTCGTGAAGGTGGAGGTGTTCACCAGGGCGGGGAAGATCAAGCGGGTGAGGATCAGCGGCTGCTTGAGCCTTGAGGATCAGGAGAGGATGCAGGAGTGCATCCAAAAGAACATCAACGTCTTCGCTTGGAGCGCGACAGACATACCGGGCATCGATGCGGACGTGGCATGTCACCATCTGAATCTTGACCCCAGGACATGCCCCATCCGCAAGAAAATGAGGACCGTCGCTGTAAGACCCCCCCAACCCTTACCCCAGGTCGGGCCAGAGGGGATTTACTTGCCTAAGGCGTCCTCCTAGTGCTCCTTAAGGGGTAGCAACCCACTCTGCTAAGCACTAGTTGGCTGCCTTGCTCGGCTTGAATCACAACATTCACATCAAAGAGTATTGCGGAAGCATTAATAGAAAACCACAACAAATACATATAACAATATATATTTAACAAAACCGCAAAATGTCGTATCCACTGTTTATACATAGAGATCGTAGGCTATACAGTACTATAATAACAACTCCTCTCTCACTCAACTCTGCATGCTAGTGTTCACGTCTCAAAATTTTAGAGACGACGGGGGTACCTCTGCTTGAGTAGTCCTATCAACTGGTGTACCTTCCTGCATCAACTGGTCGCTACTGAGAACCATCTTCTGTGAATGGTTATTTAAATAACCGTTAGTCACAGAGAAACTGGTTGCCGAAGCATGTGAGGGTTTGTACACTATTTCATGAATAAGATAGGAGCAACCAAAAAGAGGCGCAACATCATATAACTAGACTAGCAATAGTAATATACATCAGTTATAATTTAGGCTCCACTAGCACTACAACATAACAAATATTCATAACCCATACAAACATCACATGCATTCACAACCGCTTACACATCACAGGTATTCACAACCGCGCACATACCACAGACATTCACAGTCGCGCGCACACCACAAGCATTCACAGCCGCACACACATAATTCTATGCCAACATAGTATGGATCACTTCTATTCTAGCAGGGTAGCGAGCCCCGTGGGTCTCACCGATGTGGCCGTCGGTGATAGTGTCCAGTCCTGCCACTTCTGGGGGTGGTCGTACCGCACAGCCCAGACCCTAACATACATCCCCGAGTACTCTTGGATGTGAGCGACATCCAACGATTCAACATTTTGGCCGACTAGCGGAGGAAACCCGACGGAGAAAACATAAAGGCAGGTCACCCGTGACACTCATCTCCCTGTCGCCTTGAGTCGTCAAACTTTTCACACCACTACAATTGGTCCGCGGAAGTAACTGACCCGCCACAGTTTACCGCAAGCAATTTACAAATCATCAAACAGTCAATATTGCTAGCACACTCTGAGTTTGTGGCGGCCTGCCCTACTGTTCTTTAATCTTCGAGGTGTGATGCTCAGCTTAACTTTCGACAAGGATCATGGTAGAACTTTATTTGGGGCTAAACTTGGAGGAACAACTCAACTCCAGTTATCCCCAACTAAGGCTCGACCTTAACAGATGACTGCTCGTCAGAGAAGGACCCATGCTTATAATAGTAAATTGTAGTAATGAAAATGCGGTAATTAAAGCTGTTGATAATAAATGCTACATAATGAGATATGACTAGTACAAAACTGGAGTAGTACTGAAACAGAAGTACTGAATTGAAATGAACTTGACCAGTACACGACTGGAGTAGTACTGAATTGAAGGTACTGAACTGATATGAACTTGACCAGTACAAGACTGGAGTAATACTTAATTGAAAGTACTGAATTGAAATGAACTTAACCAGTATGAGACTGGAGTAGTACTGAATTAAAAGTACTGAAATGAATAAAGAAACTGGACCAGTGCAAAACTGGAATAATCATAAAGAAAATGGTTAGTAGTCCAATCACTCCATCTAGGAGGCTTCAGTTCCATCTCCGTTCTCAGGAGGCACATTCAGTTCTATCTCCATTCACAGGAGGCTTTTCAGTTCTATCTCCGTTCTCAGGAGGTTTCTTCGAGTTTCACCCATTATTTAGATCTGATAACAATTCAGTTGCTCCAATTTAATCACGGCTTAATCAGATCAGGGGAAACTTATTATGAGTTACATTTTTATTATTCATCCGAGAACAAATAGCAATCTGATTGTTTGCATCAGATCGAATCCGAGAATTTCGTTAGAGAGCTCATTCTTTCTTGAATTTCAACCTCGAAAATTATTTCCAACACATGATGAAAATTCTTAACCCGGAACGAGACTGTGGATTATTTTTCTCGAAGCTCGTTCTTTCATCTTCCGAATCTATCAAAAATGCTCGAGAGATATTTGAAAATGAGGCGTTCGGTGGTTTGCAAAAACACCGAAATACTCAGAGCTGGAAATCTTGCCTCGATAACTCTCGTCGATTACTCAATTGAACTTAATATTCAATATATAAAATGGTCGCGTGTTTCAATTTTCATTTTCGAAGAATTTGAGCGCGTAAATTTGCGAGCGCGACACTAGGCTCCAAAAATTGGAAAATCCTCAATTATTTATCCTAAGGTTCCGAAATTTTTTACACCCTTTAAGTTTCCATAAAAAGAGCCTAGTAATTTTCACAAAATTTTCCAAGTAATTTTGGTTCTCTAAATTGTCTAAATAATTCTTATTTAGACTTTTAAAAATACCAAATCAATTCCAAAAAATCACAAATTTTTTGTGGAGATTTCCCTCATCAAGGAAAACAAATTTTATGTTAAAAACTTTTTCACTAGACCTATATTTTGTCCCCATAAAATTAAAATAACAATTTTAATTATAATATTATAATATTTATATATATTAAAAAAATTATAATTTATAACTCATCTTCTCCCCGGTGGCTGTACCGAAAACCGCATTTGCGGATCATCTCCGCCGCCGGCCGGCCGTGACTCCGCCCCAGCTCGACTGCCCGAGGGTGGGCGCTCCCTCCGGTGGTGGTACGGCGGCCCGCCGCCACCGGCCATCGCCAGAGCTATTTTTTTTATTTTTGAACGGATGGGAGGGGGTGACGATGGCGGCGCTCCGGCCGCCGGAGCTTGCATGCAATGCGTAGGGAAGATAGGGAGGAAGGAGAGGAGAAGATTTCCACCTTATTTGGGGTCTCCGGCGGCCTCTGGCGAGTTCCTCCATTAATGGCGGTGGAGGGTGGTGGAGCTCGGGTGGGCAGTTTCCGGCAAGGCAGAGCTCCAGCAAGATGGTGGCTGGGGTCGTTTTGAGGCTAGGGTTGTTAAATTTTCTCAAAGTGATCAGCAAGATAGCCTAAAACTAAATTAATATTCTCAGAACTATCCAGTTAACACCTTGATCATGCGGAAGCCCAAAGAGCAAGCTTAACACCAAACGCAAATGGAAGAACAAGCAGGTCTAATATTCATTCACACTTCTTTACATGACAAGGTATACATAGCGAGACATGATTTCGCTAATACACAAGCTACAAACAGAAAGCACAAAACAAGCCGGGCGGACAGCACTGGAGACCGCCGAGACCGCCCAGTCCGCCAAGGTCGCCAAAGCCGCCCGAGCTGAAGCTGCTATAGGCTGAATAGCATACAGAGTCCGCCGAGACCGCGAGGTCGCGCGGACACACCGTTATTCGCTGCCTGCTGATGAACTGAAGAATAGACCGCCTACCCGCCTGAGACCGGCGGACAGGTTATTAGACCTTGGAAAAGCTGAAGCAGAGAACCACTGACAAGCCGCTGAAGCGACCAGCTGAGACCGCAGAGACCGCACACTTCAATGTACTTGACCGAAGTCAAAGCCAAACTCCTAGCTGCTTGAAGCTAGCCGTGCGACCTGCACACAACAAACCGTCAGCTCTACTCAACCCGCGCGGACAAAAAACCGCAGACCGCAAAACTTGACCAAGCCCTACTTACTGTTCACTTAGTTACTATAGACGTACCGGGGAGTTCTATTTATAGGTGAGGTGAGGAGTGTGGTCACCACCCTAGTGAATAGAATTACCACCCCAGCCCGCGCACTAGCATAACACCCGTCCGCTGAGTCCGCAAGGACTTAGCCGGATTCCAAGAGAAACCGCCAGGAGCAATAACGATGTTCACCATCAGGCGAACTCGCACCAGCCCGCCCATGCTATGCGAACAAGGTACCAATCCACATAGCCCGCTAACACCTCAAGGGAAGCCACCACTGCGATAGTCCGCACACTATATGTGTGGACATGGAGGAAGTCCGCACAGCTCGAAAGCCAAGCCTCCATCCGCCACAAGCCCACGACCAACAGGCAGTCCGCCCGGTCAACAACAAACTTGTAGGATACCGCGCACACACTGAACTTATCACTGAATGTGACCAAGTGCAGAAAACCACTAAGAGCAAGTACGAGATCGACGGACAAGGCTCAGTCCGCCTTCCCTGAAGCAGATCGCCAAACACTGCCAACAGCCCGCAAACCGCATTCCGCTCAGTCCGCTTCGCTAGAAGAACGACATCCTTGGCCAGAGGCAAACCAGGCCGCACAACAGACCGCTCAGGCCGCACACCAGGCCGCACAGGCTACTCTTCAACGACAAAGCTACTAAGATAGCCAAGGTCACCAGGCCGCAACCAGCAGCCCACCCAGGCCGCAGACTCATACCACTTAGGCCGCATAGTCCTTTTGGCCTGCCCATCACCCACTTCCACTTCACAAATTTCAACACTCCCCCTTGAAGTGAGAAGTGGTGATCAAACCCAGCAAGCTACGTAACCGCTGAAAAGGCCCCTTCGACAGCGGCTTTGTGAAGATGTCAGCAAGATTATCTTCACTCCGAACATGCCCGACCAGAAGAGAGCCCTCCAACACCTTCTCCCTTATGAAGTGGTGCTCGATCTCAATATGCTTGGTCCTTGCGTGACACACTTGATTGTTTACCAGTTTGAGAGCACTCTCATTGACACCCCGGAGCAAAGTAGGCCCTTGCACTTCTTCATGAACATCCTCTACAAGCCTCCTTAACTAGATGGCTTCCCGAGCAGCCAAGGCCGAAGCCTTATACTCAGCTTTTGTAGTGGACACAGATACAGAGTCCTGCTTCTTGCTACATCACGAAATGCAAGATGATCCATAAGTGAACACATAACCCAAAGTTGATCTCCGATCATCCGAGTCACCACCATAATCAGCATCCATGTACCCAAGCAAAGCAAAGTCCGCATCTCTACCATAGAGGAGACCCATATCAGAAGTTGTCTTGACATACTTCAAGATGTTCTTTGCCGCCATCAGATGAGACTTGCTTGGTTCAGCCATAAGCCGACTTACTCGACCAACAGCGTAAGCAATGTCTGACCTTGTAATTGTCAAGTAGATCAAGCTCCCTACAAGAGCCCTGAACACCAAAGGATCAGGAAGAATCCTTCCTTCATCTCGTTGAAGCTTCATCCCATGTTCCAGTGGAGTAGAGAGAGGACTCTTCCCTTCTCCCATGCCAAATCGACTTACAATGCGATCAGCATATTCCTTCTAGCAAAGGAGAATCCCGCACTCCTTCCTCTCCACTTCAAGACCAATAAAGTGATGAAGCTCTCCTAAGTCTTTCATTTCGAAGCGTATAGCTAGCTCAGCCCTGAGCCTAGCTACTTCCTCCTCCGAATTCCCTGTGATGATCATGTTATCCATATACAGTAGGACCAAGACTTGAGGCTCCCCCTTCTTCTTGACGAACAAGCTAGAATCCGAGTTGGAAGTAAGATAACCGCAGAATTGCAGATACTCTGCTATCTTCCCATACCAAGCTCTAGGAGCTTGCTTCAACCCGTAGAGAGCCTTCCTGAGCTTGTAGACATACTCCGGATGAACTTCAGAAACAAATCCAAGTGGCTGATCCATGAAGATGTCCTTGTCAATCTCTACGTAAAGAAAAGCGTTCTTCACATCAAGCTGCCACATCCTCCATCCCTTGCAAGCAGCCAAGGCGATCACCACTCTAACCGAAGTCATCTTTGCAACCGGACTAAATATCTCCTCATAGTCTTCTCCATACTGCTGTGAGAATCCTCGAGCAACCAGGCGAGCTTTGTATCTGTCAATGCTCCCATCACCCTTCTTCTTCAACTTGTACACCCACTTGCAAGTCATTGGAGTAATGCCATCAACCTTGGGCACAAGGTCCCAGGTTTCATTCTTATTAAGAGCATCAATCTCTTCCTTCATCGCATCATCCCACTCCTTGAATCCAGTGGCCTCAATGAAGTATGCAGGCTCTCGCTCATCCAGAGGACCTACAAAGAAGCAGGAGACAAAGCTCACTACATTCCCATCACAGTACCTAGCAGGTGGCTTCATAACCCTCTTCGATCTCTGAAGGCGTTGCTCCTTGCTCACTACCTCTGTTACTTATTTAGGCTCTGCTCCATTCCCAAGCAAACTTTGAGAAATGCTCCCCCTACTTCCTGAGCCAGAGGCCTCAACACTAGAATTTGAAGCAACAGGAGCTGTTGGTAAAACAACAAGCTCCTCTTCCAGACATTCAGTAGCCACCTTCTGCTCTTCATCAACCTTGCTTTCTGAAAGCTCAACCGAGCCTCCTCCATACGACGTCAGTTCATCAAAGACCACGTCTCTTCATACAACAAACTTCTTCATCGCAGGATCCATGCAGTTTCATCCATTCTTCCGCTCATCGTAGCCAAAAAAGACAAGCTTCCTTGCATTTGCATCCAGCTTGGTCCTTGAAGCATCCGGGACATGCACATAGCAAGTTGATCCGAACACCCGAAGGTGTTCAACACTGGGCTTATCCTTCAGCAACATCTCAAAAGGAGTCTTCATGTTGATCGGGCTAAGCGGCATCCGATTGATGATGTAAGAAGCCCAAGACATCCCCTCTGCCCAGAAGGACCTTGGAATATCTTTCGCATGAAGCCAGCATTTGTAATTCTCCGTCAGATGATGGATCTTCTGCTCCGCTACTCCATTTTGTTATGGAGTGTGAGCACAAGTAAGCTCTTTGTGGATCCCGTGCTTCCTGCATAAGTTATAAAACTCGAAGGAGACAAACTCACCACCGTTGTCTATTCTAAGCTTCTTGATCCGCAAGCCAAGTCGGCCCTCCACCAACTCCTTGAACTCCACAAATAGACAGAAGGCTTCAAAATTCTCCTTCAAGAAATAAACCCAAGTGTATCTTGAGTAGTCATCAATCAGCACAAGCATGTATCTGCTTCCACCAAGGCTAGCAGTGGCAGTTGGTCCCATCAAGTCTCCATGGATACACTCCAATGGTCTCTTGCTCCTCGTTTGTGATTTATCAAACGGAAGGCGATGAGCCTTGTCATACTGACATCCCGCGCAAACGTGACCCAAATGAAGATAGCTTAGGCAAGACTCTTATAAGACTTCTGTTAGCCATAGCCTTCAGCTTATCGATTTTTACATGCCTCAGCCTTTCATGCCATATAGCAGCGCTATCGTTTGCTCTCATCCTATCAACATAAGAGTTAGTTGCAAGAACAAACAAGTTCTTAACTCTCCTCCCAACATGAGCAACAATAGCCTTAACCGCTGATACGTTGCGAAGGAACTTCACATCTGTTGGCCCAAACAGAACGTGATAACCCTCGTCGACCGCATTGGTCATAGAGAAGAGGTTCTTCTTCATGCCCATTACGTGATATACACTCCTTAATGTGAGTGGCCCCTTATCACTACCCAAAGACACAACACCCTATTTCTCTACCGCATAAACAGTATTATCAGCAGTTATGATAGCTTCGTTAACTGAATAGGCTTCAAGAGAAGAGAACTTTGACTTGTCTCCGGTGAGGTGATGACCACACCCGGAGTCCACAATCCACTAGTCGTTGAAGTCGACAACGGACATGGAACGGACACAAGTGGCCGTCATGAAGGCTCCACCCCATCCAGCTTCCTCACTCTTACAGCAAGCTTCCTCCTTTCCTGCAGCATGCCCAGGCTGCAGTTTTACCTTGCAGTCACGCTTGAAGTGTCCCCGCTGATGACACCTGTATCACTTCAAGTTCTTCTTCCAATCCTTCTTAGGAGCAGCGCTCCTCTCTGACTAACAAGAAGTTGAAGGCTCATTTTCAGCAGCAGTCTTCTTCTTCTTCCCTTCCCATCCCTTCTTCTTCTTGCCTGAGAAGAGAGCTTCACTGTCTTCCTCAGTGACAGTAACTCCAGTCATCTTCCTTTCCAAACTTTCCTGCGAAGCAAGCAGGTTCTCAAGCTCCAGCAGAGATGGATGAGTAGCCCAGCCTTGAAAAGATGTCACAAAGGCAACATACTCCTTCCGCAAGCCGTGGATAATGTGCCTTTTCATCTTAGCCTCAGAGATAGGCTCATCCAGATCAAGCGCTGACAGCTCCGCACACATGCCCTTCATCTTCAGAAAGAAATTTGAGATGGTCAGGACTCCTTAAGTTGTCCTCGCCAACTCATTCTCTAGAAGCTGAAGTCTTTCTACATTCTTCCTATTGAACAACTCATCAATAGTTGTCCAAATATCAGCAGCACACTCACATCCATTGATGTGATCAAACAGTTCTAGTGACACGGCCCTCTTGAGAACAAACTCCACCTTTGCATTTATTTTTTCTCCAGAGCCTCACCTGCTCAGCAGTACCAAAAATAGCAGTAACTTCCTGCCTGTCGTCACCACTAACGACCTCCCATAGCTCCTCGCCCAGAAGGTAACTCTTCATTCACGACTTCCACTTCTTAAAGTTAGTCGGCGTTAAGAGTTCAATATCTAGACCTCTTGCATAGCTCCCTTCCATTGAAACAACCTTTGGTTAAGCTTCCAGCAAGAACAGAGTAACAACACAGGTTGATCACCGCTCAAGCATAGATCAACAACACAGGTTGATCACTGCTCATGCTACTGAACCTATCTCTGATACCATGTTAAATTTTCTCAAAGTGATCAGCAAGATAGCCTAAAACAATATTAATATTCCCAGAACTATCCAGTTAAGACCTTGATCATGCAGAAGCTCAAAGAGCAAGCTTAATATCAAACGCAAATGGAAGAACAAGCAGGTCTAATATTCAGTCATACTTCTATACAAGGCAAGGTATACATAGCGAGACATGATTTCGCTAGTACACAAGCTACAAATAAAAAGCACAAAACAAGCCAGGCGGACAACACTGGAGACCGCCGAGACCACCAAGTCCGCCGAAGCTGTAACAACCCACATTTTCTCCGAATTCAAGAAGTATCAGAGTATGAGAAAACACGCGTCGTGATGCCACATCGAGCAGGGGATAACTGTCGACGCTCAGGTGAACACCACCTAACTAGACTATGAAAATCTCATAAGTTTAATGATTAGAAAATCAGATATAATTTTAAGGGTTGTATCCCTCGGCTCAGTGGATCATCTAGTCCACAGTATAAAAACTATACTTATACGCAGCGAAAAATACTTTAATTATTTTTGACATCCTATGAGAGTGCATAAGTGACCCCCGAGGTCAACTTATACTATGCAAGACTCTAGATTTATATTATATTATAAGTAGGAAAACGATCTTTTTTACGTTACTTGGAAAGTAGTGTATGAGTTTTATAAAACATGCTGATCATGAGATGTACTTATTATAGTGTTTTTAGGTTTAAAAATAACTAGTAACCTAGCATAAATCTTCCCAATAGCAAGTAGACTATCTCCAGAAAAGGTAGCAGTAAAAGAGACATATCTAGTATCATAAGATAAAACTACCAGTGGGCGCCAACAAACTGACACGAACCCACTGACAAGTATGTATGTCTGTAAGAAAAGCAGAAAAAAAACTACCTCACAACAGGAAGAGAAAGATCCCTACAACTCAAGGGATCACCAGCAACACCACAACAAATCTAGTCGTCTACTCGACTACTAATCAGAACCTGAGGCATTCAGAAAAGAAAAGAATACCTCAGCAAGTAAAACAAGAAAATCTGAATTAGGGCATTAATTCAAAATGGAACAAAGAGAGTAAGTAAACATGACAGTAAAGCAAACACTATCCAAAGTAAGCAAAAGTACACCAAGTACCAGGTAACAACAACAAGCCCTGCCCAAATCCTGCAGAGGCTACAAGGCAAAAGACAAGAAAAACTTGCCACAATATGCTGCATTCTACAAGGGAAAAAAGCACCTAACAATCCTAATTTGTGAGTTTATGGCAGTAGTAAACAACATGGACCTGAGTTGGTGATCAAAAACAGTCCCCCAAACAAGACAGTTCCAACTAAAATAAAATTTCACTGTGTCGGCACAAAACCACCACAAACCCAGCCCGTACCTGGGATAAAAATGGTGGCGGCCACAGCAATACCCAGCCCGTACCCGGGACTAAAAAGTGGCGGCCACGGCTCGCACACAAAACATCCCGCTCCTTTAGAGCGTCAAAATTCCACTACCTGCCATAACCAACGATTCAGCCCTCAAAACAAAGGAAGAACGAAAGGCCGACAAGACATTCCCCCCTAGGAGGTAATCACTCGGGAAGAAAAGTAACTGAAAAGAAATAAAACTCAGCCTACAGGAATCGTCGAACGCAGCTCGACGATTTTCGTTGAGCGCGGGAAAATTGTCGAACGCAGGAAAATCGTCGAACGCAGCTCGACGTTTTTTGTCAAACACAGGCCACGGAAAATCGTCGAACTCCGTTCGACGATTTACCGTTAAACGCAGACCACAGGAAATCGTCGAATACTGGCCACGGGAAAAATCGTCGAACGCCGTTCGACGATTTTCCTTTCGTCGAACAAAGATCACGGGATAAATCTTCGAACGCCGTTCGACGATTTTACGTTAAACGCAGGCCACAGGAAATCGTCGCATTCCGTTCGACGATTTCGCATTAAACACTGGACACAGAAAATCGTCGAACTCAGTTCGACGATCCTCATCGAACTCAGGCAACCGGAGATCGTCGATCTCAGTTCGACGATCTTCGTAGAACTCAGGTCGACGATTTTCGTCGATCTCAAGCAGCCAGTGATCGTTGATCTCAGTTCAACGATCTTCATCGAACTGAGGTCGACGATCTTCGCAGAACTGGCTGCGTTGAGTACACCGCAATCCTGTACATCCACCTTCATTTCTGACCAAACCTCTTAGCATAATTCGATCCCATTACTCGCAAAGTAAGTATGAAAACCCCCTGCTACTAAATCCTAGGGCTGATAGGCTAATTGCTACCCAAACCGAGATTTACAGGGAACCATCAGATAAAAAGATAGCAAGACTACCACAACCCGGCCGGAAACTTGGATTTTTTTGAACTTGAGAAAACACAAAAAGAAACATAAAGGTGCATTATGGTTTAAGATCCACATGATTTTTTGACGGAAAAACAGAGCAAATAACAATCTCAGGGAAAACTTGAATGATTACAGCAAATTTGACCATGAAAAGGAGAAGGAAAACTTGGCAAGGGTAGGAGCACCACTTGCCTTAAATACCAGCGATTTCTCTTGAACAGCCCTTCCTCTCTCTCTCGGCTCCAGCCGCAACAGCACCTAACAGGATTCTAAAGTTTTAATGGCGGAGAAAGATCAAACCAGAAATTCCGAGACCCCTAAAAACACCATGAAAATTGAATCTCTTACCGTAGGAATGAAGGTTTAGGCGAGAGCACTCCAAATCCGCTTTCAGAATCGAATTTCGTCCACTAACGCTCCCAGAATCGGCATCTGAAGGGTAGCAGGGTTGGCGGTTTTTTCTTCCTCTCGACACTGCGATGGTTACTCTTTTAAGGAAGGAGACAATGAATAGTCTCGATTTTTGTCTAAGGCTTTATATACATGCATGGACGCGCATATTCAGCCTAAACTGCCACCTAAAAGTCATTCATTTCAAACTTTATGATGAATTATTTGCATCCATTACTACTAACACATCAAAACGACACGAAAACCGAACCACCTCAGAATCCGACGAAATTCACACCATAGCTAATTACCCACGCTACGAACGCAACGGCGAATTCAAAATCAACTTTCGATGAACAAAACTCGGGTTATCACTACACGAAGCCAAAACACAAGCATCCCCCGAGAGGCCTCACCGGTCACCAAAACAGACCCGACTTGCTAGGGGATCTTGCCAAAAAGGCTACCAACAATCCACACAAGGAACCTAAAGAGCTAAGACCACGCTCTAACAAACGGCACCTGCCGGAATCGCGTCAATGTAACGCCAAACGAGAATTAAATAATCGCAGAAAATCAGGGGCGTTACAGTCACTCCCCCTAAAAGAAAGTTTCGACCCGAAACTTTATATACGCTACTTCTACTATAGAAGGAAAGTAACAAAACAAGAGCTACTAGAAAGAAAACGTACCAATCAAATCAAGGGAACATATGAGGGTGAGCCTCCCTCATAGCCGACTCTAGCTCCCAAGTCGCGCTTTCCAAATCCTGATTCCTCCATAGAACCTTCACCATCGGGATGGACTTTGTCCGCAGCACCCGATCTTGAGTATCCAAGATGCGGACCGGCACCTCAACATATGAAAGATTAGGCTCCAACTGGGGCACCGCATCCAAGACTTGCCCACTGCTTCGCACACACTTCCTTAATTGGCTTACATGAAACACATTGTGAATACCTGGGAAATTTGCTGGCAAATCCAATCTATATGCTGACACGCCAATCCGCTCAACAATCTTAAACGGGCCCACATACTTCGGGTCCAATTTCCGGTTCTTACCGAACCTCTTAACACCAAACATGGGGGAAACCTTAAGAAACACAAGGTCCCCTACAAAAAACTCCAAGTCAGACCTACGCCGGTTGGCGTTCTTCTCATATCTTTACTGAGCAATACGAAGCTTTTCTTGAATAAGCTTCACAGCAGTTTCCATCTCCTCAAGCGCATCCGGACCCAGCACAGGCCTCTCACCGACCTCGGTCCAAAATAAGAGAGTTCTGCAGCGCCTCCCATACAAGGCTTCAAACGGAGCCATTTGCAGGCTCTCCTGGTAACTGTTATTGCATGCGAATTCCATAAGCCGCAAACGCTCATCCCATGCTCCTCCATGGTTCAAGATGTAGCACCTGATCATATCCTCAACTATCTGGTTCACTCGCTCAGTCTGACCATTGGTCTGCGGGTGGTAAGCTGTAGAATGCCTCAAATCTGTGCCCAAACCCTCTTGCAGACTCCTCCAGAAGCGAGATGTAAAATGGGAGTCTCGATCCAAAATGATGCTAACTAGCACACCGTGCAATCTGATGACTTCATTCAGATACAGCTCTGCAATCTTTTTCATCGGATAATCAATCTTATACGACACAAAGTGAGCACACTTCATCATTCTGTCCACTATAACCCAAACAGAATCAAATCCCCTTGGAGATCTCGGCAAGCCCGCAATGAAGTCCATAGAAATACTTTCCCACTTCAAAGTAGGGATCTCCAACAGAGTCAACTTACCACCAGGCCTTCCATGATCAGCCTTTACACGCTTGCAAGTGTGGCACTAAGTAACAAATCGGGCTATATCACCCTTCATCCCATACCACCAGACAGTCTGCTTCAATTCATGATACATCTTTGTAGATCCTGGATGGTAGACAACACTGGATCCATGAGCCTCTCTGCAAATCATACCCCTGATGTCTCCAACAGCGGGGATGCAAAACCTATCGCGGTACTTCAAAGTACCCGCATCATCGATAGAAAAATCCGGCAACTCCCCTCTCTCAGTCCTGAGGTATAAGTGCAGAAGATCCGAATCATCCTTCTGGTGCAACCTGGTAAGTGCAATCCAAGACGGCTCTGCCACTGCCAAACTTCTCTACATGTCACAGCGTCCCACGGAAATATCCATCAGGAGGAACTCTTCCACTAAACGATTGGCGGTGAGATTAAAGATCTACCCCGTCTTCCGCCTCAGGTCGTCGACCACCACATTGGCCTTGCCCGGATGATACTGTATATCCACATCATAATCAGCCACATACTCTAGCCACCGCCGTTGGTGCAGATTTAACTCCTTCTATGTGAACACGTACTTTAGGCTTTTATGATCGGTGTAGATCTTGCACTGAGCACCATATAGTAAATGTCTCCACAGCTTCAGGGCAAAGATCACTGCTGCGAACTCAAGATCATGTGTGGGGTAGTTCCTCTCATGAGTCTTCAATTGCCTCAACCCATACACAATCACCTTCCCTTCTTGCATCAACACACCTCCGAGCCCAACATGCGAGGCATCCACATATACATCATAGTCCTTGCCCTCTGTAGGCAATGTCAAAACAAGGGCAGAACACAACCTACTCTTCAGCTCCAGAAAAGCCTCCTCGCATTTCTCGTTCCAAATGAACGCCGCATTCTTCTGCTTCAGCTTAGTCAAGGGGGCTGCCAAGGTAGAAAAGCCCTCCATGAATCTTCTATAATAGCCGGCCAACCCCAAGAAGCTCCTAATCTCCTTGGGTGTGCTCGACCTATGCCAATCCATCACTGCAAAAATCTTTTCTGGGTCAACCGAAATGCTGTATTTGTTCACCACATGACCCAGGAAGTAAACCTGGGACAACCAGACTTCACATTTACTCAGCTTGGCGAATAACTGATGGTCTCTCAAAGCAGATAGAACCAATCGCAGATGCTGCTCATGCTCCTCAGCACTGCGAGAGTAGATCAACACATCATCGATGAATACCACCACGAACTTGTCTAGAAAGTCCTTGAACACTCGGTTCATCATGTCCATGAATGCTGATGGCACTTTGGTCAAACCAAACGACATAACCAGGAATTCGAAATGCCCATGCCTCGACCTGAAAGCCGTCCGTGGAATGTCCGACTCACGGATCCTGAGCTGATGATGGCCTGAATGAAGATCGATCTTGGAAAACACCGTGCTACCACACAACTGATCAAATAAATCATCGATCCTCGGCAGAGGGTACCTGTTCTTAATGTTAACTTTGTTCAGCTCCCTATAATCGATGCACAGCCTCATCGACCCATTCTTCTTCTTCACAAATAGAATAGGAGCACCCCAAGGCGATGAACTCGGCCTGATAAAACCTTTAGCCAACAACTCGTCCAACTAGACTCGCAACTCCTCCAACTCACGAGGGGTCATCCGATACGGCGCCTTAGCAATAGGACGCATACCCAGTTCCAAATCAATCACAAACTCAACATCCCGCTCGGGGGGAAGACCAGGAAGGTCATCAGGAAAAACATCAGAGAACCCACGTACAACAGGAATCTCCTCCAAGCGCGGTACACTAACAGCAGTCCCAACCACCGAGACTAAACAAGCAAAACAATCAGAATGAAATATCCTCTGAGCACATACCGCAGAAATGATAGGAGAATCCTGGCACGGATCAGCATACACACTTCCAGGCTGACCGTTGTCCTTGATGAAGTCCAAGCACTTCCCTTTGCACTGAATAACCGCATCATACTTAGACAACCAGTCCATGCCCAGAATAACATCGAAGTCCTCTAGATCAATCATCTTCAAGTCTGCCTTTGCCAGAATGTCCCCCAACAAAACAGGGCAATCCAAAATACCCAAATCTGACAACACAGATTCACCAGAAGGGAACTTGATGCGGAAGGTATCACGAACTTGATCTAGAATCAACCGATACCGCTCTACAAAAGCTCTAGCCACAAATGAGTGGGTAGCGCCGGAGTCGAACAGAACACGCGTCCAGCGGTTCTTCACCTTAAATTTCCCTATAGGAGTATATATAAGCAACTAAGGAACTACCAAAACAAAATTATAACCATTCTATAAAAATAAAACTTTCAAGTTAGGAAAACAACTAACCTGAGATGACCTGAGTCGAAGTCTGAGCCTCCTCGGAAGAGATCACGTTCAGCTTTCCTTTGCCCTTGTCCACACGCTGAGGTGCAGGTAAAGCCTGAAGTGGAACTGCCTGAAGAATAGGCTGGACCTGAGGACACCTAGTCTTGATATGGCCCTTCTGGCCACACTGATAGCAGACCTTATCCTTGGACCAGCACTGGGCAGCATCATGTCCGGGTCGCTTGCAAACAGAACAGGGAGCATCCCTCCTAGGAGCACCTTGAATAGCATGAACTTGCTCCTTCTTCTGAGCTCCCGCCTTCTTGAAACACCTCTCAACAGGGTGGCCTGACCGGCCACAGAAGCTACACACAACCTTGCTCTTCTTTCCCAAAGCAGCATCGAGTACCTGGGGGTTCTTCTCTTCAGCAGACTTCCTCTTGTCCTTCCTCATTTGCTGGCCTCTGTTCTTTGCGGTCTCAATTGCCTCCAGTTTCATAGCATCCTCCACTACCCCTGCATAAGTCACTGATCCATAAGTACTGGCCAACTGCTGATCTGCGCTCCTCACGCCACCAAGGAACCGCTTGACTCGATCTGCTTCCATACTCACCAACCCAGGGGCAAACCGGCTCAACTTTCTGAAATCTATCTCGTACTCACTGATCGTGAGTTGCCTCTGCTTCAGGTGAAGGAAGTCGTTCATTAGTCGGTCACGCTCGACCGAAGGCAAGAACTTCCTCAACAACATCTCCTTGAACAATACCCAAGTGCAACTAGCCACCAAGCTCTCCTTTTCCCTAAGCCACCAACTCTTAGCCATCATAACTCTCTGATCATCTACAATACCGGAGTATGAGAACATCTCCTCCATGGAGATCAACCAATCATCTATGACCATGAAATCTGCCTTCCCATCATATGTAGGAGGGCTAAGTCTCTGAAACTGAGTAATAAAGGCCATCTCGGCCGGCACCACCACTGGAGGTCTCAAGGGAGCAGGAGGGGGAGGGGCAGCTGATCCCCCTATAGGGTCTTGCACTCCCTGAGTCTGACCTGACACAACTGCTGCTAGAGATTGGATCTGGACCTGCATCTCCACCAACTGCCTGGTCAAGGAATCGTTGCTCAACCGCAAGCTCTCGATCACCGCATCACTCTGCGCTCCAGAAGTCTCACACTCAGACAGGGGAGTCGACCTGGTCGAAGGACGCCTTGTCATCCTATGGTCATATCAACATTAGTCAAATCCTGGTACAATAGTTGGAACTAACTATAAGTACAGATAATACATACATAAATATGATCTTAAAACTGCTAAACTTGCTCTGGGAGTTTATTTGAACAAAAATGATGTTATGCCTAATCTAGGATGGTTAACCACCATCATCTAACTCGTGTGCCTAGATCGGGAATGCATGCATTTATATTTTTTTTCTGATTTAAAACCATGTGTGTACATATGTCATCCTGCAAATCTTTAGCTTGGCACGTTGTGCTTATGCAATGTTATGCTATGCATGATTGTGCTATGCATTCTAAAAAGGCCCTAATGCATGTCATGAGCGGCGTACGCATGAAAATATTATGCATCCCATACTACATAACATTCTCATGCAACGAAAAAGAAACGTGCTAGACGCATTCATGTGGTGAGGTTATGCATCCCATACTACATAACCCTCACATGTTACCCCTATGGTGGATCCATATACAGACACATATTATGCATCTCATACTACATGATATATCCCGTATACTTCATGTTATGCTATGAGTGTAGTGTTCGTGCTTCAGCCAAGACATGCTAATGACATATCGATGTGTGTATGATATGATGCTAAACACCTAATACCTACAAGGAAAGGTTGAGTGACAAATTGTCAAGTAACCTCCCTCTAATACCAACTGTCACAACCCGCATTTTATCCGAATTCAAGAAGTATCAGAGTATGAGAAAACACGTGTCGTGATGCCATGTCGAGCAGGGGATAACTTTCGACGCTCAGGCGAACACCACCTAACTAGACTATGAAAATCTCATAAGGTTAATGATTAGAAAATCAGATATAATTTTAAGAGCCGTATCCCTCGGCTCAGTGGATCATCTAGTCCACAGTATAAAAACTATACTTATACGCAGCAGAAAATACTTTAATTATTTTTGACATCCTATGAGAGTGCATAAGTGACCCCCGAGGTCAACTTATACTATGCAAGACTCTAGATTTATATTATATTATAAGTAGGAAAACGATCTTTTTACGTTACTTGGAAAGTAGTGTATGAGTTTTATAAAACATGCTGATCATGAGATGTACTTATTATAGTGTTTTTAGGTTTAAAAATAACTAGCAACCTAACATAAATCTTCTCAAGAGCAAGTAGACTATCTCCAGAAAAGGTAGCAGTAAAAGAGACATATCTAGTATCATAACGTAAAACTACCAGTGGGCGCCAACAAACTGACACGAACCCACTGACAAGTATGTATGTCTGTAAGAAAAGCAGAAAAAAACTACCTCACAACAGGAAGAGAAAGATCCCTACAACTTAAGGGATCACCAGCAACACCACAGCAAATCTAGCCGTCTACCCAGCTACTAATCAGAACCTGAGGCATTCAGAAAAGAAAAGAATACCTCAGTAAGTAAAACAAGAAAATCTGAATTAGGGCATTAATTCAAAATGGAACAAAGAGGGTAAGTAAACATGACAGTAAAGCAAACACTGTCCAAAGTAAGCAAAAGTACACCAAGTACCAGGTAACAACAACAAGCCCTGCCCAAATCCTGCAGAGGCTACAAGGCAAAAGACAAGAAAAACTTGCCATAATATGCTGCATTCTACAAGGGAAAAAACACCTAACAATCCTAATTTGGGAGTTTATGGCAGTAGTAAACAACATGGACATGAGTTGGTGACCAAAAACAGTCCCCCAAACAAGACAGTTCCAACTAAAATAAAATTTCTCTGTGTCGGCACAAAACCACCACAAACCCAGCCCGTACCTGGGATAAAAAGGGTGGCGGCCACAACAATACCCAGCCCGTACCTGGGACTAAAAAGTGGCAGCCACGGCTCGCACACAAAACATCCCGCTCCTTTAGAGCATCAAAATACCACTACTTGCTATAACCCATGATTCAACCCTCAAAACAAAGGAAGAATGAAAGGCTGACAAGACATTCCCCCCTAGGAGGTAATCACTCGGGAAGAAAAGTAACTGAAAAGAAATAAAACTCAGCCAACAGGAATCGTCGAACGCAGCTCGACGATTTTCGTCGAGCACGGGAAAATCGTCGAACGCAGGAAAATCGTCGAACGCAGCTCGACGTTTTTCGTCGAACACATGCCACGGGAAATCGTCGAACTCCGTTCGACGATTTACCGTTAAACGCAAACCACAGGAAATCGTCGAATACTGGCCACGGGAAAAATCGTCGAACGTCGTTCGACGATTTTCCTTTCGTCGAACAAAGATCACGGGATCTATCGTCGAACGCCGTTCGACGATTTTACGTTAAATGCAGGCCACAGGAAATCGTCGCATTCCGTTCGACGATTTCGCGTTAAACACTGGACACAGAAAATCGTCGAACTCAGTTCGACGATCCTCGTCGAACTCCGGCAACCGGAGATCGTCGATCTCAGTTCGACGATCTTTTTCGAACTCAGGTCGACGATTTTCGTCGATCTCAGTTCGACGATCTTCGTCGAACTCAGGTCGACGATCTTCGCAGAACTGGCTGCGTTGAGTACACCACAATCTTGTACATCCACCTTCATTTCTGACCAAACCTCTTAGCATAATTCGATCCCATTACTCGCAAAGTAAGTATGAAAACCCCCTGCTACTAAATCCTAGTGCTGATAGGCTAATTGCTACCCAAACCGAGATTTACAGGGAACCATCTGATAAAAAGACAGCAAGACTACCACAACACGACCAGAAACTTGGATTTTTTTGAACTTGAGAAAACACAATAAGAAACATAAAGGTGCAATATGGTTTAAGATCCACATGATTTTTTGACGGAAAAACAGAGCAAATAACAATCTCAGGGAAAACTTGAATGATTACAGCAAATTTGACCATGAAAAGGAGAAGGAAAACTTGGCAAGGGTAGGAGCACCACTTTCCTTAAATACCAGCGATTTCCATTGCACAACCCTTCCTCTCTCTCTCGGCTCCAGCCGCAATAGCACCTAACAGGATTCTAAAGTTTTAATGGCGGAGAAAGATCAAACCAGAAATTCCGAGACCCCTAAAAACACCATGAAAATTGAATCTCTTACCGTAGGAATGAAGGTCTAGGCGAGAGCACTCCAAATCCGCTTTCAGAATCGAATTCCGTCCACTAACGCTCCCAGAATCGGCGTCTGAAGGGTAGCAGGGTTGGCGATTTTTTCTTCCTCTCGACACTGCGACGGTTACTCTTTCATGGAAGGAGACAATGAATAGTCTCGATTTTTGTCTAAGGCTTTATATACATGCATGGACACGCCTATTCAGCCTAAACTGCCACCTAAAAGCAATTCATTTCAAACTTTATGATGAATTATTTGTATCCATTACTACTAACACATCAAAACGACACGAAAACTGAACCACCTCGGAATCCGACGAAATTCACACCTTAGCTAATTACCAACGCTATGAACGCAACGACAAAGTCGAAATCAACTTTCGACGAACAAAACTCGGGTTATCACTACCCGAAGCCAAAACACAAGCATCCCCCGAGAGGCCTCATCGGTCACCAAAACAGACCCGCCATGCTAGGGGATCTTGCCAAAAAAGCTACCAACAATCCACACAAGGAACCTAAAGAGCTAAGACCACGCTCTAACAAACAGCACCTGCCGGAAACGCGTCAACGTAACGCCAAATGAGAATTAAATAATCGCAAAAAATCGGGGGCGTTACAGAAGCCGCCCGAGCTGAAGCTGCTACAAGCCGAATAGCACACAAAGTACTTTGAGACCGCGAGGTCGCGCGCACACACCGTTATTCGCTGCCTGCTGATGAACTGAAGAACAGACCGCCTACCCGCCTGAGACTGGCGGCCAGGTTATTGTACCTTGGAAAAGCTGAAGCAGAGAACCACTGACAAGCCACAGAAGCGACCAACTGAGACCGCACACTTCAATGTACTTGATCGAAGTCAAAGCCAAACTCCTGGATCATTGAAGCTAGCTGCGCGACCTGCACACAGCAAACCGTCAACTCTACTCAACCCGCGTAGACAGAAAACCGCAGACCATAACACTTGACCAAGCCCTACTTACTGTTCACTCAGTTATTGTAGACGTGTCGGCGGGGTTCTATTTATATGCGAGGTGAGGAGTGTGGTCACCACCCTAGTGAATAGAATCACCACCCCAGCCCGCGCACTAGCATAACACCCGTCCGCTGAGTCCGCAAGGACTTAGCCGGATTCCAAGAGAAACCGCCAGGAGCAATGATGATGTTCACCATCAGGTGAACTCGCACCAGTCCGCCCATGCTATGCGGACAAGGCACCAGTCCGCATAGCCCGCAAACACCTCAAGGACAGCCACCACATCGACAGTCCGCACACTATATGTGTGGACAAGGAGGCAGTCCGCACAGCTCGAAAGCCAAGCCTCCATCCACCACAAGTCCACGACCAACATGGAGTCCGCCCGGTCAACATCGGACTTGGCGGATACCACGAACAAACTGAACTTGTCACTGAATGTGACCAAGTCCAGAAAACCACCAAGAGCAAGCGCGAGCTCGGCGGACAAGGCTCAGTACGCCTGCCCCAAAGCAGATCACTAAACACTGCCAACAGCCCGCAAACCGCAGTCCGCTTCGCTAGAAGCATGACTTCCTTGGCCAGAGGCCAACCAGGCCACACAACAGACCTCTCAGGCCGCACACTAGGCCGCTCAGGCCGCACAAGCTGCTCTTCAATAGCCAAGCTACTAAGACAACCAAGGTCAATAGGCCGCAACTAGTAGTTCGCCCAGGCCGTTGACTCAGACCGCTCAGGCTGCACAGTCTGCCCGGCCTGCCCATCACCCACTTCCACTACACAAATTTCAACAGGAGAGAGGATTAAAGTCCTCTGGTATGAGGGGATGAATATATAGAGGGAGGGGGTGAGCCCCTCCTTCCCTCTTGGCCAAGACAAGGAGAACCATGGTTGGGTTACACCAACCATGGTTAGCAGCTGACACTCATCTAATGGAGGGGTGTACTTGCTAACCAATCAAAGGTCATCACATGGATTGTGTTTCTTGGGGGAAAGATGAGTGGCTTAGGATTGTATAAGTGTATGGAGGGAGGGAGAAGGCTTTGGACTTTGATGCTCTTATTGGCCAACAAGTCAGCCATCATGGACCATTATGGCCAAAAATGAGCCCATAGTGAGCTTGTCAAGGAGAGAGGGATGGAGAGAGAAAGGGGATTTTTAGGAAGGGTTTGACCAAAAGTCAACCACGGGTGGGTCAACCCATGAGGTCAAAGTAAAAATAGGTCCAAGTCCTCGGGGGTTGGGTCAAAGTTAGGGTAACGTGTCACAATTGATGTGTGCACGCTTTTCAGTGCACGACCGCACTTGATTTAACCACGGTTTGACCACCCGTCATAGAAACTGATCGGGAAAAATTCTATTGGCTTTGGATTGATCATACGAATCCAATACCACTGACCGGGGTCAAATCAGAGTTCGTTTGCTAAGTATTCAAAATCAGCGCGTCGCGACGCGCTAAAATGGTCAAACGCTCATAATCGTCATTATGCTTCGAATCATGACTCAATGTGTTCCGATGTGTTCGTATCGACTATACAAAGTCATAGGAACTGACAGAACTCAAATCAGAGTTCTCTAGGTTAGTATTCAAAAATCTCGTTTTTGCGCCGTTCTGCGAGGAACGGCCATATACACCATATGACCTCAGAATTCAACGGAACGTGTTCCAACACACTCGTATTGACTATACGAGACCACAAGAACTGATAGAACTCAAATCAGAGTTCTCTACCTCGATATTCAAAAATCTCGTTTTCATAACGTTTTACGAGGAACGACCATATCCTCCATATGACCTCGAAATTTAACGGAACGAGTTCCGACGCTCTCATATTTACTATACGAGGCCACAGGAAGTGACAGAACTCAAATTCGAGTTCTCTAGCTTGATACCATGCCTAGGGTTGCCTCCTACCGGTCACAGGTAGAGGTTCATGTCACTTTTATTGGGCCCACTAGAGTTCTGGTGGCGCAATAAAAGTCGGGATGTTACAATCCAATAAAAATAAAAGGTTTTTCTTCCCCGAAAATTTGCTTAAAGTAGGGGGGTAAACACAACATACTTGGGTAGAGAGCTCGAGGTGCTTTCTCAGATGAGTGTATCTAATTCCCACATGTTGTCGTCTCGTCCGCAGTTCAATCACATGATCTTGACCATTGATAAAGCCTTGTTTTGCAGGTTTTTCACCTTGAAGTCCATTATCTTTACTGGTTCTAACTGGATGGATCTGTCCGACTACAACAGTACTGGTGGTGTAGGTAGATGCTCCTATGGTTGCTAGAGGACTCGCCTCAATGAGGAGACATGAAACACAACATGAAGATTTCCTAATTCTTGGGGCAGGGCTAATCGATAGGCAACATGACCAACATGCACGATCACCTGATATGGGCCCAAATAGCAGAGATCTAGTTTCTTTTGCTTTCTCAACCGAGAGATACCATGCATGAGCTTAATTTTCAAAAATATCATTTCTCTCATGCTAAAATCCACAGGTCGGTTCCACATATCATAATATTTGGCATGCTGGCTCTGTGCTTCCCACATTCTCTCCTGGATTAGTCGTATCGCTGTCGTAGTATCATCAATATAAGCCACTCTTAAGGCTTCCGAGTCCTCGTCTTGAGCTCAAGTCAATGGAGTTCGGCAATGTCTCCCATACAATGTCTCGTATGGGGCTATCTTGATGATGGCCTGATTGCTGTTATTATAAGAAAACTCAACTAAACACAACAACTACTCCCATGACTTCCTATGCTCTATTATACAAAGTCGCAGTAGATCCTCCATCGTCCAGTTCATCCTTTCTATTTGTCCATCTGTCTGCAGGTGGGGAGCGGTGCTAAAGGCTAACTTGGTCCCCAAGTATGCATGCACCTGCGTCCACTCCTTGGATGTAAAACAACCATCACGATCCGATACAATAGACTTCGGCACTCCGTGGAACCGGACCACTTGCTCTATGAACAATCTAGCAAGAACGTCAACTCTGTCACCCTGTCGGTTTGGAATGAACCGCGCTACCTTGGTAATTCGATCCATAACAACCCATATGAAGTCGTTTCTAGCACGAGATCGAGGTAGGCCGTGGACAAGGTCCATGGAAATGTCCTCAAATTTCCATTCGGGTATCGGCAGTGGCTGCATTAGGTCTCCTGGGCTGCGACATTCAGCTTTAATCTTTTTGACAGGCCTAGCACTAGGCCACGAAGTTGGTGACGTCTCTTTTCATTTCGGGCCAATAAATGGTCCTACGCAGATCAACATACATCTTTACCACACCAGTGTGAATAGAATACCTTGACTGGTGTGCTTCTCGAAGAATCTCATCTCAAATTCTTTTGATGGAGGGAATAAACATGCCGTGCCTGAACTACAAGATTCCATCGTGTATATCTAACTCCTATTGTGCTCAATATTGTAGGGACTAGATGATCGGGACTACCTCAGGATCGACCTTTTGGGCTTCCCGTATTCGATCCCAGATGTCACACTGAATTTCTACCCAATATAGTTGTGCCTGGTACTCTTTTGGGTCCCTACGAGCAACAAGAGTAATCTCCAAGTCTATCGAAGACTGAAACCATTCCCTTGGAATCAGCTCCATCCAGCTCCCAGCTATCAAGGGTTAGCAGCTCAACGCGTCAGCAATTTTATTAGCCTTCCTGGGGTGTCACTGGTGAGCGAA
Source organism: Platanthera guangdongensis (assembly GCA_039583875.1). Lineage (NCBI taxonomy): Eukaryota > Viridiplantae > Streptophyta > Magnoliopsida > Asparagales > Orchidaceae > Platanthera > Platanthera guangdongensis. Next base: position 136,906,003 of record CM077161.1, on the reverse strand, counting down.
ATCATAATCACACAGAAATTCCAACCATCAGCATTGCCGAAGGTTCAACTCTTTTTTTGTAAAGATGTATTCTTACGGTCGGAGAAGATCTCGCAGCTTTCTCTGTACAAGTAATGTCTCCAGATCTTGAGGGTGAAAACGATGGCGCCCAACTCTAGATCGTGGGTTACGTAATTCAGTTCGTGTGGCTTTTACTAGCACGGCGTGCATACTAATGCCTTGTCATGCTGCATCAGAACAACTTTTAATCCTTTCAGGGAGGCATCAACATAAATCTAGAATCCTTCGATTCTCGAGGGGATCGTAAGGATTGAGGCAGAAGTTAGCCGCTTCTTTAACTCAATGAACACAGTCTCACATTCTGACGTCCATCGAAATATATCCTTTCTTGTAAGAGCTGTAAGGTGTAACACAATCTCGAAAAAAATTTCACGAATTTCCTATAATACCCGGAAAGTCCAAGGAAATTTCATATGTCTGCTGCCATCTTAAGTAGCAGCAAACTTTGAACTGCCTGAATTTTGTCCTGATCCATCGCCACTCCATTATCGTTGACGGTATGGCCCAAAAATTTGACCTCCTCTAACCAGAATTTAAACTTGCTGAACTTGACAAAGAAAGAGTGCTCACGAAGCTTGAGTAATACCGTCTGCAGGTGTCTAGAATGGTCTACCCTGGTCTTCGAGTAGATCAAGATGTCATCGATATGGACGATCATAAAAAGATCTAGAAAGAATTCGAACACCTTATTCATTAGAGCCATAAAGACAGAGGGGCCTTAGTGAGCCTAAAAGGCATTAACATGAACACCAATAAATCATAACAGGAGCTAAAGGAAGTTTTGGGGATGTATTCCTCCCAGACCCGAAGCTGATAGTAGCTGGATCTTAGGTCCATCTTGGAGAATACGGGTGCACCTTATAGTTGATCAAACAACTCGTCAATCCTTGGAAGTGGATATGTATTCTGTATTGTAGTTTGTTTAGTTCCCCGTAATCTATGCACAAGCGCAGTGTCCCGTCTTTACTTTTTACCAATAATATAGGGGCTACCCGGGGTTAGGAACTTGGGCGGACGAATACAACATTTATCAGTTCGTGAAGTTGGATCTTCAACTAGGCCAATTCCTTAGGGGCCATTCGATAGGGTCCTCAGGACACTGGTTGAGCTCCAGACACAACCTCAATCTGAAGGTCAACCTCTCACTGCGGTGGCAAATCCCTGGAGGGACTCATGGAAAACATCCGGAAAATTTCGCACCACCGGAACTTTGGTGAGCACTTGAACTTGATTCTTCATTTTGAAGTAGATGAGGAGTATATACATATCATACAACAAAACATGCATCCGATGTAGGCATACATATGCATATAATATATAACATAGGTATCAATATCTGACGTAACTCTAGCGTCTAAGATATATACCTATCACTATATCGGGGGCCGGTCCATGCTGAAGGTCCAACGTATAAGCTTACAAGGGCGATGTTCGGCCCTACAGACCTTTCCCATCATCTCTACCCCTTCAGCCTCTTTGGCCCTGTCCACGCGCTGCCTGTCCTCCTTGAACTGCTCCTAATCCTGGCCTTCATGCCACCTGGGGCAAAAAACTCTCTTGTGTCCGACTGTTGGCACAAAAAGTGGTCCGTGTAAGGGGGATGTATCGTCAAGCTACTGGCGCGGGCTGTGGTACTGTAGGTGGTCTGGGTTCCTGCTGCGTTGTTGGGGGTGCTGGTGGGCGCCAATAAGGCTGTCTACACTACCTCTATCAGCGCTCTCTCTCCTGTTGACCTCGACCTGTCCCCGACACTACTGGGCCACCATCCTCTAGTCTAACTCCGACGTAGCTAGGGACAGAGAGATCATGATCAATACATGTCTCAGGTCACCTCGCAAGCCTCATAGAAGCAAGCAGCTCTATCTCTATCCATGGCTGCTAGGTTCCCAACAAAACATGCCAGGTGGTTAAACTTTCTCTAGTAGTCTGGTATCGTCCGGTGATCCTGACGGATCTGTAGGAACCTCTCCTACAGTGCAGCTCGGTCGACATCTAAGATGAAGTGCTCTAGAAAAGCCTCTAACCCCCCCCCCCCCCCCCCCCACGGGATAATGCTCAACGGTCGTCCTCTAAACGTCGAGCTGCTGTCCGCTCTCCACAAGTCTCTAACATATCCCTCTAATAAGGTCACCACTAGTGACACTGCAGCTACTGTCGGGCACATCATTCCTACCAACAGCTCCTCTACGTGCTCAACCCACTCTTCAGTCTGTATGATAGTTTCTATGTCTCTGAAGATGGGAGGCCTTAGCCCTCGAAAGGTCGTCAGTAGGTTAGTGGGTACCACCAACTACTGCGGTGGCTGTGCCAAAGCTGTCTAGAAGGTCGCCAGGATAGCTGTCAATGTTTTCCCCAAGTCAGTTTCAGCAAACGGAACAACTCCAGGGGTAACTAGGTCTGGAGGTGGGGTGGCAAGGACATATCCTCTGGAGTAAGATCTCTCGTTACTAGACTCCGGTATGTATCGAGAATTAACATGAAAACAAGTGTTAGTATTTTGCAAAAGTAGGGTATATTTGCAAAAGACTAACAAAGCAGAAACAGAGGTGTGCAGGCGTACTATCATATAGTCTAGAATCCCTAAGCCTCTACACTAGGGTCTACTAGGATTCCACTGAATGGTTCGTCCCGAAGCAAAGAACAAAGCAATGGACGGAGGGATCTTGAGACTGTTCCATAAGGACGGATCGTGATCGCTCTGATCCATTTGTAAGACCCCCAACCCTTGCCCCAGGTTGGTCCAGAGGGGATCTTACTTTCCCAAGGCATCCTCCCAGTGCTCCTTATGGGGTAACAATCCACTCTGCCAAGCACTAGTTGGCTGCCTAGCTCGGCTTGAATCACAACATTCACATCACACTACAGAGTATTGCGGAAACATTAACAGGATACCACAACAAATATATATAACATTATATATTTAACAAATCCGCAAAAGCCCGTAGCCACTGTTTATAAATAGAGCTCGTAGGCTATACAGTACTATAACTAACAAATCCTCTCTCACTCAACTCTGCTTGCTAGTGTTCACGTCTCGAAACTCTAGAGATGACGGGGGTGCCTCTGCTCGAGTAGTCCTATCAGCTGGCATACCTTCCTGCAGCAACTGGTCGCTACGGAGCACCATCTCTTGTGAATGGTTATTTAAATAATCATTAGTCACAGAGCTAAGTGGAAACAAATCTCCTCCCCAGATCCATATCCTAGGGACGAGCTCACGCACCCAACCAAAGTAGATAGCTGAAGCATGAGAGGGTTAGTACAACATTTCATGAATAAGCTAGGAGCAACCAAAAAGAGGCGCAACATGATATAACTAGACTAGCAGTAGTAATATACGTCAGTTATAATTTAGGCTCCACTAGCACAGCAGCATAACGGATATTCATAACCCGTACAAACAACACAGGCATTCACGACCACTTACACAGCGTAGACATTCACATCCGCGCACATACTGCAGGCATTCACAGTCGCGCACACACCGCATGAATTCACAGTCGCACACACACAATTCTATGTCGACATAGTATGGAACGCTTCTGTTCCAGCAGGGTAGAGAGCCTCGCGGGCCACATCGATGTGGCCGTCGGTGACAGTGGCCAGTCCTACCACTTCTGGAGGTGGTCGTACCGCACAGCCCAGGCCCTAACGTACATCCCCAAGTACTCTTGGATGTGAGCGACATCTAGCAATTCAACATTTTGGCCGACCAGCGGAGGAAACCCGATGGGGAAAACATAAAGGCAGGTCACCTGTGGCACTAATCTCCCTGTCGCCTTGAGTCGACGAACTTTCCGCACTGATACGAACGGTCTGCGGAAGTGACTGACCCGCCACAGTTTACCGCAAGCAATTTACAAACAATCAAACAGTCAATTTTGCTAGCACGCTCCGAGTTTGTTGCGGCCTGCCCTACTATGCTTTAATCTTTGGGTAGTGAAGCTCAGCTCAACTTTCGACAAGAAGCATGAGAACACTTTATTTGGGGCTAAACCTGGAGGAACACCTCAATTCCGGTTATCCCCAACTAAGGCTCGACCTTAACAGATGGCTGCTCGTTAGAGAAGGATCCATGCTTATAATAATAAATTACAGTAATGAAAATGTGGTAATTAAAGCTGTTGAAAATAAATGCTGCATAATGATATGTGACCATTACGAAACTGGAGGAGTACTGAAATGGAAGTACTGAACTGAAATGAACTTGACTAGTACACGACCGGAGTAGTACTGAATTCAAAGTACTGAACTGAAATGAACTTGACCAGTACAAGACTGGAGTAATACTGAATTGAGAGTACTGAATTGAAATGAACTTGAGCAGTATGAGACTGGAGTAGTACTGAATTAAAAGTACTGAAATGAATAAAGAAACTGGACCAGTGCAAAATTGGAATAATCATAAAGAAAATGATTAGTAGTCCAATCACTCCATCCAGGTGGCTTCAGTTCCATCTCCGTTCTCAGGAGACACATTCAGTTTTATCTCCATTCATAGGAGGCTTATCAGTTCTATCTCCATTCTCATGAGGTTTTTTTAGGTTTCACCCATTATTAAGATCCGATAACAATTCAGTTGCGCCAATTTAATCATGTCTTAATTAGATCAGTGGAAGCTTATTATGAGTTATATTTTTATTATTCATCAGAGAACAAATAACAATTCGATTGTTTGCATCGGATCGAATCCGAGAATTTCGTTAGAGTGCTCATTTTTCCTTTCAACCTCAAAAATCATTTCCAACACATGATGAAAATTCTTAACCCGGAACGAGTTTGTGGATTACTTTTCTCGAAGCTCATACTTTCATCTTCCGAATCTAACCAAAATGCTCGAGAGATATTTGAAAATGAGGCGTTAGGTGGTTTACAAAAATACAAAAATACCAAAATACTCAGAGCTGGAAATCCTGGCTCGATAATTCTCGTCGATTACTCAATTGAACTTAATATTCAATATATAAAATGGTCGCGTGCTTCGATTTTCATTTTCGAAGAATTTGAGCGCGTAAATTTGCGAGCGCGATCCTAGGCTCCAAGAAATTGGAAAATCCTCAATTTTTTATCCTAAGGTTCCTAAATTTTAATACAACCTTTAAGTGGGCCTGAAAAGAGTATAGTAATTTTTTCAAAAATTTTCGAGCCATTTTGGGCCTCTAAATTGGCCAAATAATTCTTATTTAGGCTTTTTAAAATAACAAATCAATTTCAAAAATTCCCAAATTTTATGTGTAGATTGCCCTAATCAAGGGGAATAATTTTTATGTTAAAAACTTTTCATTTGACCTATATTTTGTCCCCATAAAATTAAAATAATGATTTTAATTATAATATTATAATATTTATATTTATTATAAAAATTATAATTTATAACTCATCTTCTCCCCCAATGGCTGTACCAAAAACCGCCTTTGCGGGTCATCTCCGCCGCCGGCCGGCCGCCGACCGGCCGTGACTCCGCCCCCGCTCGACTGCCCGGGAGTGGGCATTTCCTCCGGCGGTGGTACGGTGGCCCGCCGCCGCCGGCCATCGCTGGAGCTAATTTTTATTTTTGAACGGACGAGAGTGGGGTGACGGCGGCGACGCTCCGGCCGCCGGAGCTTGCATGCAATGCGTCGGGAAGATAGGGAGGAAGGAGAGGAGAAGATTTCCACTTTGTTTGGGGTCTTCGGTGGCCTCCAGCGAGTTCCACCATTAATGGCGGTGGAGGGTGGTGGAGCTCGGGTTGGCGGTTTCCGGCGAGGCAGAGCTCCAGCAAGATGGTGGCTGGGGTCGTTTTGAGGTTGGGGAGAGGATTCAAGTCCTCTGGTATGAGGGGATGAATATATAGAGGGAGGGGGTGAGCCCCTCCTTCCCTCTTGGCCAAGACATGGAGAACCATGGTTGGGTTGCACCAACCATGGTTAGCAGTTGGCACTCTTATAATGGAGGGGTGTACTTGCTAACCTATCAAAGACCATCACATGGATTGTGTTTCTTGGGGGAAAGATGAGTGGCTTAGGATTGAACAAGTGTATGGAGAGAGGGAGAAGGCTTTGAACTTTGATGCTGTTATTGGCCAACAAGTCAGCCATCATGTACCATTTATGACCAAAAAAATGAGCTCATAGTGAGCTTGTTAAGGAGAGAGGGATGGAGAGAGAAAGGGGCTTTTTAGGGAGGGTTTGACCAAAAGTCAACCACTGGTGGGTCAACCCATGTGGGTCAAAGTCAAAATAGATCCAAATTGTAACGCCCTGAAACTCAAAAGAGGGACGGGTAATGTTTTGGGCCAAGTTTTGCACTTGGTAGGGGTCACACGGCCTGGGACACGCCATGTCCCAAGGCCGTGTCGTGCTCGGGTTCGACGATGGCCGTGTGGTCGACGAAATTGCAGTCGACGATCGTCGAACAGCGAACACGGCCTGAGACACGGGCGTGTCCCAGGCCGTGTCCTGCTCAGGTATTTGGCCGAGTTGTGTCAGGGGAGAAACACGGCTTGGAGCCCAGGCGTGTTCGGGTTTGACACGGGCGTGTCAAATGGGACACGGGCATGTCGAATACCCGTGTTCTTCTCGGGTTGGTGTTGGTCCTGTGTCGATGGAGGAACACACCCCGCTACACGGGCGTGTACTGGCTAACACGGGCGTGTCGAGATCCCATGTTCTTTTCGGGATGCGTTGGTTTTGGCATTAATTGAGGCATATGGCCTTGGACACGGGTGTGTCACAAGCCATGTTCGGCCCAGGTTTTGGATTTTAAGTGCGAATCGTGGCCGTCAGTTTCCTTCCTTTGGGATCCAAGGGTGCTGACTGATCCTGAAAGGGTTTAACCCGGGGATAGGGTTTAGAAACTCTCATTTCGTCCAAGCTTTCTCTTTCTAAAGTTCTAGAGAGAGGGGAGAGCAAGGAAAGAGGAGAGATCCGGCCGCCGGTGGAGCTTCGGAGCCCCAAATCGCAAGCCGAGTTCGGATCTACGGAGGCGAGGACGTTGCGGTGCTTTTCATCTGCATAGATCTTCATGGCGCCGAAGAGCAATGCTAGGGTAACGATTCTCATCTTGGACATGTGAAGTTCTCTTTTTCCTTGCATAGGAACCCTGCTCTCGCGAGTTTGCGGTGAGTGTGAGGTGTTCCTTCGGGTAGACATGAATAGTCCCCGTTGTTTTGCATGTAGAGTCCGTAATCGAGAAATGGACATAGGCATGATGTGTGTAGCCTACCCGGATAAGTTGGTCAGGATCGGTGATATTGCATTGCATGAATGGCCGGAGAAGACTCCGCGTCGATGGTTGTTTTTTGGGTTTTCTACGTGGTAGATTGCAACAGGGAGCCTTGGAGACTAACTCCGAGGTGCACCCGGAAAACTGGACAGATGCGTGATTCTGCCAACATGGTGGTCTGGGAGCCAACTTGTACATAACTGGGTTATGTAAAGTGTGTGATCGGATTGGGACTCGGGGAAGCTTAACACGCGCATATGACTTAAATTAACGTTACAGTGTGAGCAATGTGTTAGAAGGAATCGTACACGCTCTGTGTCGTTCGGTTAGAGAGACCTAAGGTACGTGGTACTCGCCGTTGGAATAAATGGAGGGTCTTAGACAGTGGCCAAAAAGAGCATAATGCTTATGAGAAATTGTCGTCCAAAGGGCGGTGGTGAGACCGCGGACATTGACTTGGTTCACCAAGAATGTGCCCTGAGAGCACGGGGTGTGTGGCCGTGCGAGCCTACGACTGTGATGATGTGTAAATTCTTTATTATATGGTTATGCTAATAAAGTGCAGGGAAGGAGCATCACCGCCCCGAGTTTAGGGGCGGGATCGTTATAATTTGTTCAGCATAGCTGACCGTTGCTTTTGTTTGCCACCGCTTCGGTGGATTGTTTCTTGCAGCTGCTGCGGAGCCGAGTGGCAAATAGCGGGCAAAAGCCCTTGTTGCTGAGCCGGCCCTCGAAGGCCTAATTCTGAGTGTTTTCTTTTATTCTCATGTATGACCGGCCTACGTGCCGAGGTTTAGAAGACACTTATATTTGAGTAAACTATTGTAAGGCCATAAGGCCAAGTACTTGTATATTTGTACATTCATTCCTTTTGAGTTTTTGTAGTGGACATTTATGTTGTTGGCTGGGTTCTTAATATGCAACTTTTAAATTGCTTTTGCTAGAATGTACTCGGTGTAGGACGTTGGTTATTGGCAGGATGGTTCTATTGCGTAACCTTCCGATCTGTCTGTGGTATATGGCATTGGGCCCCGGCCGGACCTACTGTTATATGCTATGCGACGGATATGGGGTGTTATAATTTGGTATCATACTACTGGTTTCGGTCAACTTAATTGAATTCGTGGACGAATTCTTTTAAGTGCTGGTGAGCACATGTGTGTGTGTCATTGTTATAACATAAAATAACCCATGAATGTCCACTTAGGAATGAAAATATACATGTTTGAGGAACCTGCGTGTTCGTATAATTGCTTTTTGCAATTTTGTTTGGTCGATTAACAGTGTTTATACAACTATAGGTGACCAGGAGTGGTGCAGGGCCGTCAGAATGCCCGATTTCTGAGGCTAGTAGCGCACCAAATGATGTGCCTGCAACACCTCCCTCGGCAGAAACCATTCGATTGGTGGCTGAAGCGGTGTTTGCTATGATCAATGCATATGCTGCAAGGCAAATACAGCAGCCTGCTCCTGCGGTGAAGCAGGTATTGCTTCAAGCAGCGGAACCGAGAAGGGTGTAGCAAGTAGTGTTGGAGCCTTTGGTGCCTAGGAGAGCAACTGAAAGGCAGCTCAAACATGTTATGGGCTTTAATCCTCCGATGTTCTCGGGGACGGGGACCCCTTCCCAAGCTGAGGATTGGCTCTCACGAGTAAAGAGAGTATTGACAGCTACTGAAACAGAAGAGTGGCAGATGATCACCATAGCTATGTTCCTGTTGGACGAAGATGTAAGGCTGTGGTGGAAAGGTTTGAAGTTACATCACTTGAGGGGAAGACAACTTACGGACGTCTTAATGGAAGAAGTTTCGAGACTGTTCTTGGCAAGGTACCTTCCCTCAGCTCAGAAGATTGCATTGGAGAATGAATTCCAGAGGTTGATGCAAGGAGAGAGTAGTGTGGACAAGTATCTCCATGAATTTACATGGTTGGGTCGGTACGCTAGCTCTACTTTTGTTGATGAGGAGCGTAAGACAAATCGATTCTATGAAGGTCTGAGGGATGACCTAAGGCTACTGCTCTCGGGGCCTATGACGCAGGGCTTCTTGACCATGGTCAATACGGCCCGGTCGTTGGAAAAGGATCTGAGGAATGTGCAAGAGAAGAGAGACTCTGGAGCTAAGAATACAGAGTTCAAGGTGCCGACTAATTCAAAGTCTGGTTATCGTAGGTTTAATAAGAAGGCTAGGACTTCAGGTCCGACCCCTTCTTCCGGTGCTTCGGGGCAACTACAAGCCGAACCCCAGGCGCATGCTATAATTGTGGGAAGCCGTGAAATTTTGCCAGAGACTGCTGGAGCGGACGTCTAAAGTCCGAGAGGAAGTCAGGAGCAACCTATGAGGAGAAAGGCAAGGAGGTGGAGTCAACCACATCCCATTATGCTCGGCTCAACCTAGAGTCTATAATCTTGGCCAGCAGGAGGCCATAAAGCAAGCGGATGTGTTGACAGGTACTGTTTAAATTTATAGCAAGTTAGTTTTAAATACTTGTTACCTTGCGCGTGTTACCTTACCACTGCTTGTATATGCTTTGTTTAGATTTGTGATAATCCGGCGAGAGCACTCTTTGATACGGGAGCTTCGCACTCCTTTTTGTCCGAAGGATTTATATCACGCATCAGAGTACCTTCTTCGATGGCAAAGGACAAACTAGATGTGTTGTTGCCGAATGGGTGTTCGATGCGCGCAGATAGAGTCTTTAGCGTAAAGATTCGTATTGGGAGTCAGGAGTTCAATTTGCAAGCGTCGTTGCTGCCGCTGGTGGAATTTGATGTGATATTTTGTATGGACTGGCTCTCAGAGCAGCAAACATATATTGATTGCAATCGCAAGGAGGTTAAGTTGGGAACTGGTCATGAGACGACGTTTGCGGGTTTAAATGGTTCGAGCAATACTTTGATGTCTGCTCTTCAGGTGGTTAAGTCGGTTCGTGCTGGTGCAGAGCTGTTCTTCACGCTAGTGGAGGCTTTGAATCCTAAGCCTACTTTGTACAGCATCCCAGTAGTATCTGAATACTCGGATGTTTTCCCCGGCGATCTCCCTGGAGCCCCACCTCAGCGGGAGATAGACTTCACTATCGAGCTAGTGCCAGGTGCGAAACCTGTGTCATGCTCTCTGTATCGGCTAGCGCCTAAGGAGATGGCGGAGCTGAAGGTACAAATTCAAGAGCTTTTGGAACAGGTTTATGTGCGTCCAAGTTCGTTTCCTTGGAGCGCACCGGTCCTTTTTGTGAAGAAGAAGGACGGAAGTTTGCGGCTCTGTATTGATTATCCAGAGCTGAACAAGTTGACGGAGAAGAACAAGTACCTGATCCCAATAATTGATGATCTGTTCGATCAGTTAGTTGGGTCAACGATGTACTCGAAATTGGATCTTAAGTCCCGGTATTATCAGCTGAGGATAAGGGAAAGTGATATCCCCAAGACAGCTTTTAGTACGAGATACAGACATTATGAGTTTACGGTCATGCCATTTGGGCTGACAAATGCGCCGTCAGTGTTCATGGATCTGATGAACAGGACTTTCAGGGAGTACCTAGACCACTTTGTCATCGCCTTCATCGACGATATATTGGTGTACTCGCAGAGTGAGGAGGATCACTTTAAGCATCTGCTTTTGGTGTTGGAGACACTGAGGAGGAATCAACTGTATGCTAAGTTCTCCAAATACGAGTTTTGGTTGTCCTCAGTAGCGTTCCTTGGTCACATAGTCAGTGGAGAGTGAATTGCGGCGGATCCGGCGAAGATTGTTGCTATACGAGAGTGGCCTGTGTTGTCTACGGTAGCAGAAGTCCGGAGTTTTCTGGGGCTTGGCGGCTATTACAGGCGCTTCGTGGAGAACTTCTCGCGGATAGCATTACCCCTCATGCCTCTGACGAGGAAAGAGCAGAAGTTTGTTTGGACGCCGGAGTACACACAAGCTTTTGAGGAGTTTGTTGCAGGATGGAGACCGGGCGGTCTGTTGCTGTTCGGAGACCGGGCGGTCTGGCGGTTTCTCCTAGCCGGTCTGTATGCTGGGCTGTTGCAGTTTGGTGTCCCTGCGGTCAGGTGGCTTGTATTAGACGACTTGGAGACCGGACGGTCTAGTGGTCTCCTGTGATGACTTGCCCTCTGGGGTGCTTGTTCTCTCATCTTGGTTGTGGTCAGGCGGTTAGCCGGTTAGTCTAACCGCACGGCTTGTCCGGTTTGTCATTTTGTAAAGCCACGTATACTTGTAAATTTTTAGTTCCACATTTCTTATTTGTAATCTCTCTCATCTCCTCCATTCTATAAAAGGGAGGCTATACCATTGTAATTGATACCTTGTTGGGATAATAAAGTTTCTGTTAAACCACTTCCGGTTTGTTTTCTGTTCGTTTCTAACATGGTATCAGAGGGAACGGTCTTTTCCTCCTGATTGTGTGTGCTCTCTGATTCTCGCAGCTTGATTCTTCTTTCCGCGACCTGTCTTCACGGATTGATTCCTCCTCTGACCGTTGCCCTGTTTGCGCGGATTATTTCTGCTTTCCGCGACCTGTTTTTGCGGCTTGCCTTCTCTTCTGACCGCTGTTCGCACGGCTTGTTTCTCCTTGCTTCTCTTCTCTAGATCCTCCTCTTAGTCGTCGTAACCTGTTTAGTAGTCGCCGCGACCTTGTTTCCTTCTATCTGCTCCTGCTTACTAGTCGTTGCGGCCTCTCCTTTTACCGTCCGACCTGTTTTATCCTGCTTGCGGCCTTCCTAGCCGCGCGGCCTGCTTCTGTTCGCCCGGCTTGCGACTTGTTGTTGTCACCGCTGCTTCCTGTTCTCTCATCGTCTCTCTTCAATGGATTCCACCTCCACGCTGTCCGCCTTGGTGGTCACCTCTTCTGGTAGTGCCCACATTGTTACTCGTGGACGATGGTTGATCGACTCTGGTGCTACAAATCATATAACAGACAATCCTCAGTTTTTCTCTCATCTAGAAACACATGATCGGTTGCCCCCGGTCATTGTTGTTGATGGCTCTCCCTCCCCGGTCCATGGGACGGGCATGGTTCAAGTCACTCCCTCTCTGTGCCTGGCAGATACCCTCTATGTGCCCCAGTTTCCTTGCAATTTATTATCGGTTAATTCTTTTTGCAAGCAACTACGGTGCTCCGTCACATTCACTCCTACTTCTTGTTCTTTTCAGGATCCGGACTCCCAACGAACGATTGCAACTGGGACTGAGAGCGGCGGCCTCTACTTCCTCGACAACATCTCTGCTCTATCCGTCTTCTCCTCCTCCTCTACCGATCTTCTCCAATGGCATCTTCGGCTTGGTCATGCTCCTCCCCGGCTTCTTCGCCAGCTTCTGCTCCACCTCCCTCCACATCATCCTCCTCTTAATTGTGACGCATGTCAACTTGGCAAGCATCACCGCTCCTCCTTTCCTCCAAAGAAAGATCGTGGTTCTACCCGTCTGTTTGATCTTATTCACTCCGACATCTGGGGTCCTGCTCCTACCCTTACCGTTGGTCGGGGTAGTTCCTATTTTGTTACTTTCATTGATGACTTTTCTCGCTGTACTTGGGTATATCTCTTTTGCGACCGCTCTGAACTTTTTGATGTATGAACATCCTTTTACCATTCCATTCAAACTCAGTTTGATGTCTCCATTAAAATCTTACGCTTGGATAATGCAAAATAATATCTCAGTCAAGCGTTTTACTCTTTCTGCACGCAACATGAGATTATTCATCAAACCAGTTGCGTTTACACCTCCCTACAAAATGGAGTAGCGGAACACAAAAACTGTCACCTCCTTGATGTCGCTCGCACTCTGCTCACGCAAATGCATGTCCCTCGCTCCTACTGGGGCTATGCTGTTCTCATTGCTTGCTATCTCATCAATCGCATTCCCCCCACCGTTCTCCGTGGTCAAACTCCTTTCTCCATTCTCTATCCTGGCAAAGAACCCTTTCCTCTTCCTCTCTATATCTTTGGCTGCACAGCCTTTGTGCATGCTCCCTATACCACCCGCGACAAACTCTCTCTGCGGTCCACTAAATGTGTCTTTCTGGGGTACTCTCCCACTCAGAAAGGTTATTGTTGCTTTGACCCCGTTACCAGCAAGCAATTTGTCTCTGCGGATGTCACATTCTTTGAAAATGCATCTTACTTCTCTTCCTCTTCCTCCTCTACTCCTGCTGATCCTACCTCTCCCCACAACCCCACAATTCCCTCTGCTCCTACTACTATTCCTCCACCTCCACCATCTACACCATCTCCACCCTCTCCTGCCTCTTATCCCCCATCTCCCTCCTCTTCGTCGTTGTCACTCTCTCCTCTTGGGCCAGCTCTCTCCGCCACGGATGCTCCGGTTGCTGAGGAACATGCCGACCTGGATCTACCCATAGCTCTTTGCAAAGGGGTGCAGACGTGTACCCAGCACCCGTTGGCTGCTGTTGTTTCATATGATCGTCTGACTCCTTCTCGTAAGACATTTGCATTGGCTATCTCTGAGACCGCTACTCCCCGCACCTACCAAGAGGCTCTCACTATTACTCATTGGAAGACTGTTATGGATGAGGAAATTGCTACCCTCACTGAACGGGGAACCTGGACCCTGGTTCCCCCACCTTTGGGCACGGATGTTGTTGGCTGCCGTTGGGTCTTTGTTGTGAAATTATGTCCCGATGATAGGGTGGATCGCTACAAGGCCCGCCTGGTGGCCAAAGGTTTCATTCAGACATATGTTGTTGATTACTTTGATACTTTCTCTCCGGTGGCTCGTCTCAGCACCATTCGGGTCCATCTCTCTGTCGCTGTCAACAGGGATTGGCTCATTTCACAGCTGGATGTTAAGAATGCTTTCCTCTACGGTGATCTGCAAGAAGATGTTTACATGGAGCAACCTCCTGGGTATGTTGCTCAGGGGGAGACACGAGTATGCCGGCTAAAGAAGGCTATCTATGGCCTCAAGAAGAGCCCTCGTGCCTGGTTTTACAAGTTTAGTGGCATTGTTGCGGCCATTGGTTTTACGAGAAGCTCAGCAGATCACTCCTTGTTTGTTCGGAAAATCGCCTCTGGTCTGGTTGTTCTTGCGGTTTATGTTGATGACATTGTTCTTACTGGTGATGATCAGGGTGGGGTATTGCTGACAAAGAAACACCTTCGTCAACATATGGTCACAAAGGATATGGGGTCCCCGAAATACTTTCTGGGGATTGAAATATCTAGGAAGCCCAACTCCATGGTCCTTTCCCAATGAAAGTATGCTCTTGATCTTTTAAAGGAGGCAGGATTGACCAGTGCTAAACCTGCCCGTTGTCCTATGACTGCTGGAGAAGACAAAACTTGGACAGATGACTCGCCTCTTCTATCAGATCTTACGAGGTACCAGCGTCTGGTGGGCAAGCTCATTTATCTCACGGTAACCAGGCCCGACATCGCTTATGTTGTTGGCAAGGTGAGCCAGTTCATGCAAGCTCCTAGGGAGTGTCATCTACAATCTGCCCTAAAGATATTAGAGTATATTAAAGCAGCACCAGGGAAAGGAATCCTCTTTCAAAAGAATGGTCACCTATGGGTTGAAGTGTACTCTGATTCAAGTTATGCTGATGACAAAGGTGACCGCAAATCGACATCAGGTTTCTGCACGTTTGTTGGAGGCAATCTTGTGAATTGGAAGAGCAAGAAACAGTCTGTGATCTCTAGGTCTAGTGCAGAGGCGGAATATCGCAGTATGGCGTCGACTATGTGTGAGTTAAAATGGTTGCGGCCTCTCATGCTTGACTTAGGAGAGGTTTACAACTATCCTCTTCCTATGTTCTGTGACATCAAGGCCGCGATATACATTTCCAAAAATCTGGTCTTTCATTGGAGAACAAAACACATAGAAGTCGACTGTCATTTTATTCGGGAAGAGATTTTGAAGAAGCAGATTTGCACTCCGTTTGTCACTTCCGACAACGAGTTGGCAGACATCTTCACCAAGCCGGTGTCCGCTTCCTTTTTCCACATCTGTGACAAGCTGGGCATGATTGATATCTATGCTCCAGCTTAAGGGGGAGTGTTGCAGGATGGAGACCAGGCGGTCTGTTGCTGTTCGGAGACCAGGCGGTCTAGCGGTTTCTCCTAGCCGGTCTGTGTGCTGGGCTGTTGCAGTTTGGTGTCCCAGCGGCCAGGCGGCTTGTCTTAGACCACTTGGAGACCGGGCGGTCTAGCGGTCTCTTATGACGACTTGCTCTCTGGGGTGCTTGTTCTCTCATCCTGGTTGTGGTCGAGCGGTTAGCCAGTTTGTTTAACCGCATGGCTTGTCCGGTTTGTCATTTTGTAAAGGCGCATATACTTGTAAATTTTTAGTCCCACATTGCTTATTTGTAATCTCTCTCATCTCCTCCATTCTATAAAAGGGAGGTTATACCATTGTAATTGATACCTTTTTAGGATAATAAAGTTTCTGTTAAACCACTTCTGGTTTGTTTTCTGTTCATTGCTAACAAAGTTGAAGAGTCATGTTGGGTATTTCATCCACATGAACCCAGATTTGATGAAGTCACCCTGAAACTAAGATGAATTAAGTTGTATTTGATGCTTGGTTTGAGCTATATGTTTGCAGGAGTTTCACTGAGAAGTGTAGGCAAATGTCAGCCCACAGTGGGTCACCAAAAACAAGAACTGTGCAATGTAATCCCTCATTGCATATTCCAAGGTGTTGACTCATGTGTGGTCTCTCTATTGTGATACACTTCATACTCAAGCTATTGGACTATGGGAAAGACATTGGAAGTTGGCTACTCTAGAAGAATCAATTTTTCCAACATCAGAAATATTCTAAGTGTTTTACTCGAGTAGTGTTTTCACCTACTCGAGTAGTCTGGGTATAAGTTACTCGAGTAAAGGAATCTTGTACTCGAGTAGACATAGTCATATACTCGAGTAGCTAAGTCACCTACTCGAGTAGACCAAGTCATATACTCGAGTAGCATACTTATATACTAGAGTAGATCACTCTTTATACCCGAGTGCCATAAGGGTTTTCTCATCTAAATTTCTCTAAGTCATATACTCGAGTAAGTATACTCACATACTCGAGTAGATAGGTACATACTCGAGTAGTTCATTTTACCTACTCGAGTAGTTCCTGTGTCACCCGTGTACCTTGCAATTTCCCTACTCCAAAATTTTTTCTAAGTCTTTTACTCGAGTAGAACCTTCACCTACTCGAGTAGGTTACTTCCTCTCGAGTAGTTTAATTAAAATACTCGAGTAGTTGCCAGCAGACCTCTTCAGAATTTTTCTAAGTATTCCACTCGAGTAGTACTTCATGTACTCGAGTAGGTTATGTAATATACTTGAGTAGTTCTTCCAGTACTCGAGTAGATCCTCTATATACTCGAGTAGGTCTCTTAGTATACTCGAGTAGTTCTGTCTATATACTCGAGTAGTTGATCTCAATATACTCGAGTAGTCTGTTTATACTTACCCGAGTATGATTCCCATCATGTACTCGAGTAGCTATTCAACTACTCGAGTAGTTATTGACTTACTCGTGTAGTTGGCTAATAATTCCGAAAATTTTCTAAGTCATTTTTCTGACGGGATTTTTCAAATCACGCGACATGATTGGTCCACGTGTACATCATTATGACAGATTATGACCGTTAGTCTCTCCTATAAAAGGTCCTATCAGAAAATGACAAACCCTAAGTTTTTCTCAAAGCTTTCTTGTAATCTCTTTTTCGAGAAATATTCTTCAGCCGCCTCTCTCCGACTTTCGCGAAACGGAAGCCGCCGCCGCTGTCTTCTTCTCCGGCAAAAGCTTCCACTTTCAGAGGATTAATTTGAAGAAAATTTACAGATCAAGATCGACTTCACTGATCATTTTTTTCTCTCGATTTCTGTAAAAGGAAGTAGATCCAGATCGCGGCCGAGACCTTCTTCACCGATTTCTGAAAAAGCTGCAAAGTTGAAAAGAAGAATATCCTGGTCATTTCTTTCAGATCTGAGTGATTTACTGTTTGTGTTCTTGTAAACTCTTTAATAATCTTGTAGGAGAAATCTTCTCCGAGTGTAGGAGTTTTTCACTCCGAGTTTGTAGGAAGTGCTATCTTCCGAGGTGTAGATCCGTTTTGTTTGGATCGAGTTTGTAGGAACTTTGTTCCGAGGGTAGGATCGATTTTTGATCCGAGATAGTGGAGTAGCCGAGTCTAGTTGATTTCTAGATCGGTGAGGGAAAGTGGATGTACCCAAGGTTGGGGAACCACTATACATCTTGTGTTGTCTGTGATATTGGTAGATATTTCTGTGCTGCGTTCTAATTAATTTTTATTCCACAAAAGACGCACAAACCACCTATTCCCCCCCCCTCTAGGTGATTTAGGTCGACAATAGTTTTCTTTCAATTGGTATCAGAGGGAGGTTGATCATTATAAGGCTAACACCTTGATCAGATCCAGATCTGTTGTCTAAAAAATTCTACCATAAAATGGACAAGGGCAAAGATTTCGCCAAGCTTCCTCTGTGCAACAAAAACAACTTTCCCATGTGGAAAGAAAGGATAACATTTTTCATGGAAGTTGTGGATCCAAGGATCTTCATGATCGTTGAAGAAGGTCCTTACGTTCCCATGACTATGTCCACTATCGACCCTACCAAGAGAGTTCCTAAGAAGCTAATGGATCTCGACAAAGATGAGATTGCACTTGTCTCTCTCGACAAGAAAGCTAAAAACATAATAGCAAGTGCAGTCGATGACTCGATGCTGCAGAATTTGATTCACTGTCAATCAGCTAAGGAGATGTGGCACTCCTTAGTCACTTTAATGGAAGGGACTGAAGAAGTAAGGGATGATCGGAGATCCCTCCTCAATCAAAAATATGAAGCGTTCCGACAAGGGAACAAGGAAACAATTGCCGACACCTTTGAGAACTTCTTCAAGATTGTAAATGGCCTAAGGGTGTATGGCCGTATCTTCACAAACGGAGAACTGAACGACAAATTCTTGAGATCCCTAACCAAGGAATGGGATAACAAGGTATGTGCCATCAGGGAGTTCGGGAAGTTAGCTGAAACGGACCCACAAAATCTCTTTGGAAAGCTTATGTACTATGAACTCCAAATCAATACAAGAAAAGCTGAAGAAGAGAAGGGCAGGTCTGCTCTAAAGGAGAAATCTGTCGCTCTGAAGGCAGACACCTCCAGAAAGACTAAGGCTGCCTCCCTCGCTCCAGCTCCAGAAGTTGATGAAGAAGAAGAAACATCAGAGCCCAGCACCTCAGGCTCTGAACTATCTAAAGGAGAGTTCTCCTTGCTCTCAAGGCAATTCAAGAAGTTTCTTAATAAAAAGAAACAATGTAAAGACAAGGATGCCTCACACAGAAGATCGCGGCGCGATGACGATCGACAAAGAAAAGGCTCAAGAAGCCACGACAGGTATAACACTAAACAGAACAAATACATTTCAACTGACATCATTTGCTACTGTTGCAATAAGTCAGGTCACGTCATTGCTGACTGCCCCCACAAGAAGAAGGAGGGTGGCAGAAGGGAAGATAAGAAATCCTCACACAACAGAAAGAGGAAAGAGAAGAGCCTCATAGCCAAAAGGAGCAAGACTCTTAGCGACTCCGACTCCTCAGAGTCAAGCGAAGAAGAAGAAGCTTACTTTGGACTAATGGCTCAAACAGATGATGAACAAGAGCCCCAGTTCACTGGGAAGGTAAACTCTCACACCCCTCTCTCAGAGTCTGAAGTCTCTGAACATGATTGCGAGAGTAGCTCCTCTGACGATGAGTCAGAATTGATGGCCCAGTATAAGGAGTTAATCATGGCTTACGATAAATGTCGTCGAGTCGTGAAGACTCAGGCTAAAGAGATCAAATCTCTAAAAGCCGAAGAGAGCAACTTGAGAGAGAAAGTCACAAAGACTGACTCCCTCGAAGAAAACTTCAATAATGCTATTGAAGAATACAACAAGGCTCTCAAGAACCTTGACCTGAAGGAGAAGATCATCAAAGGTTTGGAAGCCGAACTTGCGGCTGAAAGGAAACTTGTTGAGAGTTTCTCTAAGCCCAAGACGGTTCTTCCATTCGTTGCTGAATTCTCAGCAAAGGCCAAGGGAGCTGGACTAGGCCATGAAGAAGCTCCTAGTAAATCCTCTAGGAGAAACAAGAATCAACGGAAAAATAAGGCCGCCAAAAAGGCCTCAGCCGAAGAAAAGGGAAAAGCCCCTCAAAATCAAACCACATTCAGGAAGGTCATCTTTCCAACAAATGAGTTTGATTTTGACTCATCATACGGGCACTTTGCTAGGCCTACTTATGTAGAGCCAAAGTCCCGCTATCAAGGATGGGCTCGACCCCGAAACTTTGGCGAAAGTGTCTTTAAGGCACCTTATGAAGAAGTTGTTCTTCAGAGCTACGGCCCTTTCAATCATGGGCATAACTTCAAGAACGCACCAAAGACAAAGCCTACTATAGAAAAGTCTATAAAGGAGAAGAAGCTATGTGATTGCCATCACAATGAGGCATCTTCCTCCAAGAATGCTACCCCTGCTAGACCAAAGTTCCAAAGGGTCAAGCAGGAGATTTTGAGGCAAAGGTACAACAGATTTGATTGTTGGTGCTGTGGCAAGGTTGGTCGCTTCGCCATAGATTGCTGGTTCAACTCCAGAAACGCTGCAACCCCTCATGTCAGCAATATGAGAAAGACCGCTCATAATGCCAACACTCGTAGGGGGAGCACTCTAACCCGAGACCAAGGACCCAAACGTGTTTGGGTTCCTAAGGAAAATTGACTGTGATTGTAGGGATTTCCAAAGGCCAACAAAATGCCTATCTGGTATTTGGACAGCGGATGCTCTCGGCATATGACCGGGACGAGAAGCCTCATTCAGAACTTTACTCCAGTCGTGAACGGACCAAAGGTCATCTTTGGAGGTTCAGACTGTGGAATTACTAGAGGCTATGGTATGATTACTAACGGTAATGTATCCTTCTCGGATGTGGCCTATGTTGAAGGATTGGAACACAATATCATTAGCATAAGCCAACTCTACGACAAAGGATACATAGTTGAGTTCCATGCTGATAAGTGCTTGATAAAATCCGTTGAAAATATGGAAACGATTCTATCCGGCACTCGAAGCAGGAATATTTTCTGTTTAAATTTCATCTGTATAGATTCCTCCACACCATTATGTCTTTTGGCAAAAGATAGTGGGTCTCTAGGTGACCAATGGCACAAGAGACTAGCACATATCAATTTCAAAACCATCAATAAACTATTTTCAATGAACTTGGTACGTGATGCCCCAAATGTCAAATGCGTCAAAGACAGACCTTGTCATGCATGCGTAAAAGGCAAGCAAACAAGGGCTACCTTTAAAAGCACTGTTGGCAAAGACTCTAACAGATGTCTCCATCTATTGCACATGGACTTGTTTGGTCCACTGCAGATTAGAAGTTTGGGAGGCAAGGAGTATACATTGGTAATTGTTGATGACTACTCGCGCTTTGCGTGGGTGTTCTTTCTTAAACACAAGTCAGATACCTTCGATATCTTTACCAATTTTGTCAGGCAAGTCCAGAATGAACACAACTGCTCCATAGTCAAAATCAAAAGTGATAACGGAACAGAGTTCAAATATGGGGCCATGACAGAATTCTGTGAAAGCTTAGGTATCTTTCATGAGTTTTCCTCTCCTCGTACTCCACAACAAAATGGAGTGGCTGAGAGAAGGAACAGAACACTCATAGAGGCCTGCAGAACCATGTTGAGTGATGCTTCACTACCGGAGTACTTCTAGGCCGAGGCCGTCAACACTGCATGCCACGTGCAAAATCAAGCACTCATAAACAAAGACCACAATAAGACTCCTTACGAACTTCTGAAAGGCAGAAAACCAACAATCTCTTACTTTAGAATCTTTGGCTGCAAATGCTTCGTACTTAACAATGGGAAGTATCATACCACCAAGTTCAGCGAAAAGAGCTTTGAAGGTATTTTTGTAGGATATAGTAGCCACAGTAAGGCATACAGGATTTTCAATAGAAAAACCCTGGTGGTGGAAGAATCGATACATGTTGTATTTGATGAGACGAGCTTGCTGCAAAGCAATCCGTCTAGTGTACTCATTGAAGATGCAGGTGAAAAGCTGAAAGAAACTAGCTTGGATGATCCGTCCGAAGAAGAAGGCGAGAAGTTCATTAAGATCACCACTCCCACTCCTATTGGAGAGGCTGATGATCAAAATGAAGAAATCATCCAGGATGAAGAAATCTCTCCGGCGCTTGAAGATAATTCAGATGCAAGGACTCTAGAGCTCAGACATCTGAAGGATCACCCCATGGACCAGATCATAGGAGATCCCCGGGATGGTGTCAGAACTCGGAGATGTTCAACTAGTGAGAATCTTCATTTGAGTTTTCTCTCACAGGTTGAACCAAAGAAATTTGAGGAAGCAAACTCAGACGCATCGTGGATAATGGCAATGGAAGAAGAACTAAATCAGTTCAAGCGCTGCAATGTGTGGATGCTGGTTCCAAGACCCAAGGGAAAGAACATCATTAGAACAAAATGGGTCTTCAGGAACAAGATGGATGAAGACAGGACTATCATAAAGAATAAGGTCAGACTTGTCGCTAAAGGCTATCGTCAAGAAGAAGGAATCGACTTCGACCAGACATATGCTCCAGTGGCCAGGCTGGAGGCAATAAGGTTGTTCCTAGCAAATGCTGCCTTCAAAGGCTTCACCGTCTATCAGATGGACATGAAGTCGGCCTTCCTAAATGGTAACTTAAAGGAGGAAGTGTATGTGGAACAACCTCCAGGTTTCGTTGACCTTAACCTTCCCGATCATGTCTATTTCCTGCACAAGGCCCTATATGGTCTGAAACAAGCTCCTCGAGCTTGATATGAAACGCTGTCTACCTTTCTACTTGAGAGCAAGTTCACAAGGGGAAAGATAGACAAGACATTATTTCTTAGGGAAATAAAAGACAAGATTTTGCTAGTGCAAATCTATGTCGACGACATTATCTTTGGCTCTACAGATAACCACCTCTGCAAAAAGTTCTCAAAACTTATGCAAGGGAAGTTTGAAATGAGCAGTATGGGCGAGCTGAAGTATTTCTTAGGGCTTCAAGTGAAACAATCTGAAGATGGAATTTTCATCTCACAGACCAAATTCACCAAAGAGCTCATTAAGAAATTCGGAATGGAGAACGCAACCTCTATGAGGACTCCAATGGGCTCAACTATGTCCAAGCCATTGTATGCCGCAAGAAGTACCAATTTGGTATGTTGATTCTGGACAAGATAAAGGATAGCATAAAATCCCCCAATTACGCAAGAATTATATCTCTGCTCCTTCATGAAACCTATCCTAAAGTTTTCAACTTCTCAAAAGGGACTCCACTTCACCACATGAAGAAGGTCTCCATCTCTTCAATTCAGAGATGGGATCTCAAGCTCAAGAACTCTGCCCAAGCTGCAAAGGTTTCAGCAATTTCAGAAGTTCCAGCTGCAGAGGACAGGACTCCATCTCCCTCTCCTCATCATGTGGCCAGCTCCTCTGGTGCACCAAGTGAGGGGGAGCCTGCTCCTTCTAGTCCAGTCAGGCAACCCTCTCCTCAGTCAGAGATTCCATCCCTACCTCATACTCCAAAGAGTCCAGCCATTTCCTCAGATCAACTCCCTCAAGACACTCTTCTGTCCACAGCTGCTGCCATAGATGACATGATTGCAGAGCTTACTGAAGATGTGCTTCCCCCTCCTCCTTTATCTCCTCTAGCTCCAACCACTGAACATCACAAGGACTTGTCTCCAGCACAGTCTCCTGCCCATTCTCCAGCCAGAACTCCAACACCTTCTCCTCCTTCTCCTCCAGCAGATAAGCCAGACACCATTTTCATTTCTGATGAGCCTTCTCCTGAGCCAGCTGAGGCCCCTCTCAGAACCCTTGATTTCTCCATTCCCCATGATACAGAAAAATTGGATGCTGTCATTCCTACCACCAGAGCTCTCAGCTCAGTAGTTATTGAAGAAATAGCTCCCTGGGTAACTCCTCCTATCCCTACTGCTGCTCCCTCTACTGCTACTACAGTGTCCTCCTCCTCAGATTTGCTGTAAAGTATTGTCATTCTTCTTCAAGAACAAAGACATCATTTTGACACCTCTCTCAAGGTGGTCACTGATAAGGTCACTGCTCTTGAGACTGAGATGAGCAGAGGTTTTGCTGAAATTCAGCATAACACTGACAAGCTAAAGTACCTGTTCCAACTTGGTGGTAAAGCTCTTGACCATACTATCACTAGTATTGGCAATGTCATGGAACAAGGTGTAACCTTGGCAAACAATCAGATTGAGCTAGATAAGAGGACTGAAGCCAACAAGATGAAAATGTGTGAAGAGGTTGAAATCTTCAAAGATGACACCGTAGAGACAGTATCTGTTAAAATCAGAAAGGGGGAGGGTTTGATAAAAGAACTCAAAGCCCATGTAGAAAAATCTACTGCTCAGAAGACAGTTGAATGGGAAGCTCATATAAAGACCATTCATGATGATGTGCTTGCCCAGATACAGAGTGTTAAATTTCACACCTATGATACTGTTATCTGGATGCACAACCAGATCTTGCCAGATCTTGCAGTTGATCCAAACATCATTCCCCATCATCTCAACCCTCTGGCCACAGATGTTACAGCTCCAGCTGTTCCTCAACAACCCACCTTCTCTCCCAGGCCTGGAGACTCAGTTGCTCCACTAGATACTTATGTTCCAGGCTGGGAAGACGATCCTGCTGATATATTCCTTCAAGCTCCTCCAGAGATCAGAACCAAGAAGAAAAGGAAATATGGTGAAGGCCCCTCTGCCAGCAGGACAGCTCCTCCTAAAGCCCCTGAACATGCTGAAGCCTGGTCTCCAACTTCAAAGTCTCTCATCTTGGACACACTCAGTTTGGTCATGGATCACAATGAGAACAGGAACATGCACTACAGTTCCCAAGAATGGGAGTTATATGAGAAATCTATGCTGAAAAGGAAGATCCATGATAGAGAATTTGGGAGAAACAACCCTGCTGCTCCTCCAAGGCCTCCTAAGTACTTTCCTAAGCCTTTCATCTACCTAAGGAGAAAACAAGAGAAGATGGATAAACAGCAATCCCAAGCCCAAAACTAAAAAGATGATGAGAAATTGAAATGACAATTGTAGACTTGATGTTTTTGGAAACTTATATATATATACAATTCTTCATTCTGTCTAATTATCTTTTTCATTATCCTTTGCTTACCTGCTCATATTTTTCTACTTAGTTTCTTTTATGTCCATAATTCACCTTAGTGTAAAGGGTTCTGACTTCAACAAATAGGGGGAGATTGTTGGGTATTTCATCCACATGAACCCAGATTTGATGAAGTCACCCTAAAACTAAGATGAATTAAGTTGTATTTGATGCTTGGTTTGAGCTATATGTTTGCAGGAGTTTCACTGAGAAGTGTAGGCCAATGTCAGCCCACAGTTGGTCACCAAACACAGGAACTGTGCAATGTAATCCCTCATTGCATATTCCAAGGTGTTGACTCATGTGTGGTCTCTCTATTGGGATACACTTCATACTCAAGCTATTGGACTATAGGAAAGACATTGGAAGTTGGCTACTCTAGAAGAATCAATTTTTCCAACATCAGAAATATTCTAAGTGTTTTACTCGAGTAGTGCTTTCACCTACTCGAGTAGTCTGGGTATAAGTTACTTGAGTAAAGAAATCTTGTACTCGAGTAGACATAGTCATATACTCGAGTAGCTAAGTCACCTACTCGAGTAGACCAAGTCATATACTCGAGTAGCATGCTTATATACTTGAGTAGATCACTCTTTATACCCCAGTGCCATAAGGGTTTTCTCATCTGAATTTCTCTAAGTCATATACTCGAGTAAGTATACTCACATACTCGAGTAGATAGGTACATACTCGAGTAGTTCATTTTACCTACTCGAGTAGTTCCTGTGTCACCCGTGTACCTTGCAATTTCCCTACTCCAAAATTTTTTCTAAGTCTTTTACTCTAGTAGAACCTTTACCTACTCGAGTAGGTTACTTCCTCTCGAGTAGTTTAATTAAAATACTCGAGTAGTTGCCAGCAGACCTCTTCAGAATTTTTCTAAGTATTCCACTCGAGTAGTACTTCATGTACTCGAGTAGGTTATGTAATATACTCGAGTAGTTCTTCAAGTACTCGAGTAGATCCTCTATATACTCGAGTAGGTCTCTTAGTATACTCGAGTAGTTCTGTCTATATACTCGAGTAGTTGATCTCAATATACTCGAGTAGTCTGTTTATACTTACCCGAGTATGATTCCCATCATGTACTCGAGTAGCTATTCAACTACTCGAGTAGTTATTGACTTACTCGTGTAGTTGGCTAATAATTCCGAAAATTTTCTAAGTCATTTTTCTGACGGGATTTTTCAAATCACGCGACATGATTGGTCCACGTGTACATCATTATGACAGATTATGACCGTTAGTCTCTCCTATAAAAGGTCCTATCAGAAAATGACAAACCCTAAGTTTTTCTCAAAGCTTTCTTGTAATCTCTTTTTCGAGAAATATTCTTCAGCCGCCTCTCTCCGACTTTCGCGAAACGGAAGCCGCCGCCGCTGTCTTCTTCTCCGGCAAAAGCTTCCACTTTCAGAGGATTAATTTGAAGAAAATTTACAGATCGAGATCGACTTCACTAATCATTTTTTTCTCTCGATTTCTGTAAAAGGAAGTAGATCCAGATCGCGGCCGAGACCTTCTTCACCGATTTCTGAAAAAGCTGCAAAGTTGAAAAGAAGAAGATCCTGGTCATTTCTTTCAGATCTGAGTGATTTACTATTTGTGTTCTTGTAAACTCTTTAATAATCTTGTAGGAGAAATCTTCTCCGAGTGTAGGAGTTTTTCACTCCGAGTTTGTAGGAAGTGCTATCTTTCGAGGTGTAGATCCGTTTTGTTTGGATCGAGTTTGTAGGTACTTTGTTCCGAGGGTAGGATCGATTTTTGATCCGAGATAGTGGAGTAGCCGAGTCTAGTTGATTGCTAGATCGGTGAGGGAAAGTGGATGTACCAAAGGTTGGGGAACCACTATACATCTTGTGTCATCTGTGATATTGGTAGATATTTCTGTGATGCGTTCTAATTAATTTTTATTCCGCAAAAGACGCACAAACCACCTATTCACCCCCATCTAGGTGATTTCGGTCGACAACAGTTTTCTTTCAAGTCAGTTGACCACGACGCTTGTGTTGAGTTCGCCGAGTGGGACCGAAGGCTTTGAAATCTACAACGATGCTTCGGGCAGTGGATTGGGTTGTGTCCTACTGCAGCATGGAAGTGTGATAGCCTATGGCTCGCATCAGCTGAAGGTGCATGAGAGGAATTATTCGGTCCATGACTTGGAGTTAGCGGCCGTGATATTTACCCTGAAGCTGTGGAGGCATTACTTGTACGGGGTGAAGGTCTATATCTATATCGACCACAAGAGCCTGAAGTACTTGTTGAATCAGAAGGATCTGAACATGCGACATTAGAGATGGATGGAGTTCCTGGGGGACTACACATTCAAGATTCATTATGTGCCTGGGAAAGGTAATACGGTTGCGGATGTGTTGAGTCACAGGGCCCCAGCTCAAGACAACTGGCTGTTGGTTCATGACGAGCGTTTAGTTCGGGAGTTGGAGGCGTTGGAGATCTCTTGTGTAGACAAGCAGACTAGTGCTGAAGCACTATTGAACTGGACTGAAGTTCAGTGTGACCTGGCTAATCGGATTCGACAGGCTCTGGATTTGGATGGCCACATGAAGCAAATCATGGTTGAGGCTTTGGATGGGTCAAATTCCCAATTTGAGGTTGTGGATGGATTGTTATGGAATGACAGTCGTTTGTGCGTCCCGAATGTGGACAAATTACGGGTGGAATTGTTGTACGAGGCTCATTATACCAAGTACTCTATTCACCCGGGGAGCACGAAGATGTACCATGATATGAAGAAATTGTTCTGGTGGCCAGGACTTAAAAAGGATATGACACTGTTTAAAGAGTTGGTTTCAAGATATCCTAAACACCTAGGGGGGTGAATAGGTTCAATTCCTTTTTAATAAGGCAGATCAATTATATTACTGTTAGACAACTTGCGCAACAATTATCACAGTACAGCTTTAAAAACAAACACAACCAACACAGAATGCACATAGATTTATAGTGGTTCCCCAAGAGATGGGTACATCCACTTTACCCCTTCGCCTATCTAGCAGTATACTAGATTCGGCCTAACTCCCTTCTTTCTTCTCAGATCCTCAGATCTTATAACTCAAAACCCTGAAAGATTCCTACAGCTCACACTTCACCAAGTGGTACAACTCAGATTCTTCCAGATAACCCTACCTCAGAGTGAGTCCACACTCCTACAACTCAGGAAATCCAGCCCTACCTCAGCCTCTTTCACTAGGCCTACAACTCAGAGAAATTAATCCCTACCTCAGGCACTCAGCCCTACCTCAGCCTTTATAAACTTAGGCTTACAACTCAGAGAGATAACTCTCTTACACTCAGATCTATATAAGATCCTACAGAGAAATTGATTATAGAAAGAATAAATCCTTCACCCAGGTAGAGAGAGTAAGGGTTGAAGGTTTCTTGATCAGTTCTTGATAGATCTGACTGCTTAAGATTCAACTTGTCTTAGCTTCTTTAAAGCTTCTTGAATCTGAACAAAGTAAGGTTGACCTTCTTGTGAAGTTGGAGATGATCCTCAATCCAGATTCCTCTACTTTCAGATGTAGATCTGAATTCTTCTTGCAGACTTGTTCTGAATTTGCCCTTAAAGATTTGTTTATTTCAGGATCTGAACTTCTCTTCTTTCTTGGATCTCTCTCTATTTTTCTAGTCTACTTTATTGATGATAAAATAGGTCTTTATATAGATCCTTCTGAGGTTACCGGCTGATCCAGTTTATAACGGCCTTCTGACAAATGCAACTTCTTTGTTAGTTATGACAGCTGTCAAGTCTTCAGTCGTGACACTTGATCCCTCATTGTACTCTATGTCAGCAGAAACATTTCGAGACAATACTTCAAATGTGTCGACACAAATACACTATGTGTCGACACAATTCTTGATGATGTCGACATAGCTCACACAATGTCGACTCAAACCTTCTTTATCTTCTCAACACAGCTTCTGTGGAATGTGTCAACACAAGTCCCATGTGTCAACACAATAGCTTCTAGTCTTAACATAGTTGATGTTTGACAGAATCCTGGTGTGTATCGACACAAGTCCTGTGTATCGACACAGTTATTGTCGACTAAATATCTGGGTGTCGACACAAGTCCTGTGTGTCAACACAATCTGCTTCTGGTCTCGTCATAGTTGGTGTCGACAGAATTCTTGAGTGTGTCGACACAAGTCTTGTATGTCGACACAGTTGTTGTCGACAGAATTTCTGTGTGTCGACACAATCTGGCTTCTGGTGTCGACACATCTCCTTCTCAAGTTTCGACACTTGTACTTAGAAAATTTTCTGCATTTCCTTAACCTGCACATTAAAACTCAACAACCCATCAAATACATAATGATGTATATTATTGAGTTAGGTGAGGCTTCTCCAAATCAGGTACACAGTTTCCAATGTACCTAACAATCTCCCCCTATTTGGAGAAGTCATAACCCTTAGTCAATGATATAAATCACTTATAATAAAACAAAGATTATGATGTAAACATTTATTTCAAAGACAAGAGTAACCATAAGCAGTCATAACATGTATCAATATTATCATAGAATGTGTTATAACATAATAAACATGCATCACAAAATTTGAAGTATCCAATATCAAATTAAGACTAAACCAAGGAATTTTATTAATATATGTTCAGAATAACAATGATTTAGACCAAACTTTTACATTGACCTAAGCCTAGACCATCTAATTCTAGGATTGATCATGCTCCTTGATAACAATTCTTTTGTCAGACTGAATCCTAGATTGTACATTAGCTTCAGTGTCATCAGCTGACTTCTTTCTTTTCAGATCTTTCTTCTTTGGCTCTTCAGCATTGACCTTTTGCCTTTCAAAGTAATGATAAGGCTTTGGAAAGTATTTGCTAGGCTCCACGGAGTTTGCAGTTATTTTTCCAGCTTTGAGATCTCTTCTGAACTGATATATGACATGTTGCCGCTTCTGATATTTGCTCCATTCTTGTTCAGAATACCACTTGACTCTATCATGTATGTTGTCTTTAACAGCTTGCCAGACAGTGAGAATAATGTTTTTGGAGGTAGGACTCCATTATTCAAAATCAGGCTTTAATTCTGCCTGCTCTTTGAACCTTTTCTTAGATAATTGAGCTTCTTTTTGAGCATCCCTAGCTCTTTGTGCTTCTTGCACTCTTTGCAAAGCAGCTCCAGACATTTCAACCTTTTTAATAATCACATTCTGTACCTCCTGTGGAGGACTTTACATTTGTTGTACTGCATAGTGAATGTCATCAAAATCTGGAGGAGGATAGATGATTTGAACTACTTCCTACTGAACCCCTTCATTTTAATCAGGTTGAATTCCTGATTCAGCAGTGTTATTATCATCACAGAGGAGTGGATAACCAAGAGTTGACCTGATTGCATTGGTTATCCATTTAGCATGTTCTGAGCCTGCACTGACTAATACTCTCTCCCCCTTTATGACTTCTCTTTCAATATGGTCTCTTAGATCATCCTTTTGAAATCTTATCTGATTAGCTAGGTAATTGGTTCCTTCTTTATAGTAGGCTTTGAACTTTTGCAGTTGATCAGCAATTACCTTTTGAGAGTCCTGAATAGCAGTGTGGAAATTAACCAAATTTGCTTTGAGTTGTTTATCGAACTCAGACTTTTCTTTAACCATGTTTTCATTGAAAACATTGGCTGTATTCTTGAGTTTTGTGACGATAACATTATGAGATTCTGTGAGATTTTCATTCATTCTAATTTGATTCTCCAGAACATAGCCTTATTTTATTGCAATGTCATCTATCTGAGTCTTGGCTTCTTGTTGTTGTTTGGCCAGGTAGACAACAGCATGACCTCCCTTTTGGAAGCATTCTTGCATTTCCATTTTGTTTAGATTGACTTCAAATCTGATGGATTTGATATCTTGGGCCACCTGAAATTGCAATTCCGTATTGCTCTCATCAACATATTTTTCAAGTGCATTTCTTTGTTCATCCATCTTTACTTGCAGTTGCACCAGAAGTTAACTGAAGTCTAATGCTGGAGCTGGAGTTTGTGGAACATCCTGCAAGGCTTCCTTATAGCCTAAGCTCCTTTTCCTGAGTTCCACAAGTTTCCTCTTCTTGTCCCTGGAGGCTTCTTCATGTTCAGAAGAATCAGATGAACTTGCTATGTCCACAATATCTTTTGGACTTGAGGCAATGATGTGTAGCTCCTTCTCAGTTCTTGGTGTCTCCCACTCAGTCCTTGCTCCTAGTAAATCAGGAAATAATTCTTCTAAAGTGACCTCCTGTTGCATTTGAACTTGTGGAAAAACTTGCTCTTTCTCAGCAGATGGTCCTCCTTCAAATTCAAAAGTTTCTTCCCTGGTAATGGCATCCTCAAGGATATTATTTTGGTTAGTTTTATCTATATCAGTCAGATGCACATCCAGTGCATCATTCTCAGTGCCTATAGCAGCTTGATTTATGTCCTGGACTACCTCAAGTATTGATTGAGTTGCTGCTTCACTGTCCAATTCAGCTATTTGGTCAATTAGATCTTGCACATGAGCTTCCTTTGAAGATGATGGCAGTTGTTGAGCTGGAACTGGAGAAAGCGCATTAGCTCCCCCTTGATGAGGCTCTTCCTGGAACGGATCCAGTTG
Source organism: Platanthera guangdongensis (assembly GCA_039583875.1). NCBI lineage: Eukaryota > Viridiplantae > Streptophyta > Magnoliopsida > Asparagales > Orchidaceae > Platanthera > Platanthera guangdongensis. The sequence continues at coordinate 136,874,902 of CM077161.1, read as the reverse complement.
GATATTGCTTACAGGAACCTGCTCCCCCTGCATCTAACTATCAGTTACATTTTCTAGAGCAAGTGATTTTCTAGTCCTTTCCGCTCCTTCTTCATCTGAGCTAAAAACAACTTATTCCTCTGAATCACTAGATGATTCAGTGGTCTGGTGTACTGTTTTCTTCTTTTTCTGAATCTGTTGTATTTGTTTCTAATGAGTTGAAACATCCTTGGTTAATACTCTATCCCATCTAGACAGTATTCTTAAGTTCATTCTCCTCATGTGATTAATCTTAGAACCTGCAGTCTGATTCATCACTTCAGGAATATTCACAGCCAGATATAAGCTTAGTATTCTGCCCAGATTAGGTTTCTTAAGACTTTCTTTGATCTTGTCAAAGACAACAACAGACCAATTTGTTTTCAGCTTGAATATAACTCTGGTCATTAGATTGAACATATAGACTGAAATCCTATCATGTCCTCCTGATTTGCACAGAATAACTTTTCCTATAATTTCAAAAAGAAATTTGCCCTGGGAATTCATTCCCTTCCTATTCATGGATGACCCAATCTTGGTAGTGGGATCCAGTCCACACCATTGGAGCGCATCTCTTGTCATGGAAGATGCTGTATCACTTTCTTCTTTAATTCTGGAAAGTTGTAGTGTCTTCCTTAAACTCTTCTGGGTGAGTTTGACCTTGGTTCCTTGAACAGATGACTTAAATTTTAGGCCTGTTGAATCCATTGATGCTGCTGAGTAGAATTCAAGAACCTCCTTCTTCCATATCCGGGTAGGTTCTGAGACTAAGTAGTCCAATCCATTTTTTGTGATTAGGGTAATAACGGCTTTGATTTCTGGCGTGGCAGTCTCAAACGCATGGCGAACTAGTTCATAGCCCTCGTTGATGTTCTCTCCCAGCTTTGGCGCCATTAAGTATAAGAGATTGAAGAGAAGAGAGATGAAAGTCTTGTCGACACAAATGGTTTGGTGTCGAGAATTCTGAGAGCATGGTCGATAAGGTCTTGTTTCCACCTATTTATACATTTCTAAAAGAAGGCCAAAAGGCAGGCGAAAATTTGCTTATTGTGTCGACACAATTGGGATGGTGTCGACACAGACTACTAAAGTCTCGACAGAGAATTTAAAGGTATTAGAATACTATGTGTCGACACCATTTGCAATATGTCGACACAGACAACCTTAAGAGTATACACTAAATCCTGCGTGTCAACACAGATGACTGTATGTGTCGACACCAATATCTAAGTGTCAGAAGAGCTATGTGTCGACACCAAATTCTGAGTGTCGACACAATCTTCTTGATGTGTCGACAGAATTTTCCTTATGTGTCGATACCAACTACTAAGTGTCGACACAAATGTCTTTATGTGTCGACACAGAATTACTTAGTCATATTTACCGTACTATTCCATGTTTAGCATGCCTAATTCAATTTTAAAGTAATTGAATTTAGTTTCATCTAGTGGTTTGGTGAACATGTCAGCAATTTGAAAATTAGTGTTGAGAAATTCTAAACTTATGTCTTCTTTTTCAACATGATCTCTAATGAAATGAAATCTAATTTCTATGTGCTTAGTTCTGCTATGAGAAAGAAGATTTCTAGCAATAGAAATGGCACTAGTAGAATCACAATATAATGGGGTTCTACTTACCTTGATGCCATAATCTTCAAGTTGATGTTGTATCCATAACAGCTGAGCACATCAACTGCCTGCGACAACATATTCAGACTCAGCAGTGGATATAGCCACACTTATTTGCTTTTTGCTGCTCCATGACACCAATCTTCCACTTAGGAACTGACATGTTCCAGTGGTGCTCTTCTTATCTTCTTTGCATCCTACAAAGTCTGCATCTGAATAACCTGTTAGTAGAAAATCTCTATTTTTAGGGTACCAAATGCCAAGATTTGGTGTTCCCTTAAGATATCTCAAAATTCTTTTGACAACAGTATAATGAGATTCTTTAGGGCAAGCTTGATACCTAGCACAGACACATGTAACATACATGATGTCTGGTCTACTAGCAGTTAAGTATAGAAGGGAGCAAATTATCCTTCTATACAAAGACTAATCTACAGGTTTTCCTGCATCATCTTTGCATATAGGAATACTTGACCTCATTGGAGTTCTCATGGTGGAGGATGACTCCATGCCATATTTCTTAATTAACTCTTTGGTGAACTTAGACTGGGATATGGACAAGCCATTATCAGTCTGTCTAACTTGGAGTCCCAAGAATAATTTTAGCTCACCCATTCTGCTCATCTCAAACTTCCCTTGTATAAGTTTTGTAAACTTTCTACAAATGTTGTTTTCAGTTGATCCAAAGATAATGTCATCAATATATATCTGGACTAGGATGATCTTGTCTTTTGATTCCCTTAGGAATAGAGTTTTGTCTATTTTTCCCCTTGATAATTTGTTATCAATGAGGAAGGTAGACAGTGTTTCATGCCAAGCCCTAGGGGCTTATTTCAATCTATATAGAGCTTTCTTAAGCCTATACACATAATTAGGATAGAGAGGATCTACAAAACCTGAGGGTTGTTCAATATAAACTTCCTCTTTTAAGTCACCATTCAGAAATGCTGACTTTACATCCATCTGGAATACCTTGAACCCTTGATAAGCTGCATAGGCTAAGAACAACCTTATTGCTTCCAATCTTGCTACTGAGTCAAATGTCTGGTCAAAGTCTATTCCTTCTTCCTGCTTGTACTCTTTTGCCACCAGTCTTGCTTTATTCTTGACTATAATGCCATTTTCATCTAACTTGTTCCTGTAGATCCACTTAGTCCCTATAACATTGTGATTCTTTTGTTTAGGAATCAACTTCTAGACTTTACATCTTCTGAATTGATTCAATTCTTCCTGCATGACATCAATCCAGTTTGAGTCTTGTATGGCCTCTTCAAATTTCTTGGGTTCCATCTGGGACAGGAAACTTGAGCAAAAAACTGTGTTCAAGTTCTTGCTCCTTGTTTGTACACCATGTCTTGGATCACCAATAATTTGGTGTGCTGGATGATCCCTTAGATGTCTAATTACTGGAGGCAGTCTATCCATAACTTGATTTCCTTAAATCTCCACACCATACTGTACTTCATTGTCTTCATCATCATCAACTTGTGAGTCTTGTACTCCCCCTGGACAACATCCATCATTTTTCTCATCCTGTCTTGCAGGTTAGTCTTCACTTATGGTTAGCTTGTCCATCTTTTCCTTCAAAACTGTAGAGCTACAAGGAGTGCTAGATAGCTCACAGTTGATTAGCTTAGATTCATTAAAATCTATATGGATAGATTCTTCTACAGCTTGAGTAGTCAAGTTGTAGACCCTGTATGCCTTACTGCTGTTGCTGTACCCAACAAATATCCCATCTTGGGATTTGACAGCAAACTTTGTTAAATGAGACTTGTCATTGTTAAGTACATAACACTTGCTACCAAAGATCCTAAAATAGGATATATTTGGTTTTCTGCCTTTCATAATCTCATAGGGTGTCCTCTTGTGGCTTTTGGTGATGGAAGCTTTGTTGAGAACATGACATGCAGTGTTTACTGCCTCAGCCCAGAAATATTCTGGGAGAGAAGTGTCACTTATTAGTGTTCTACCAGCCTCAATAAGAGTCCTATTCTTTCTTTCAGCAATACCATTTTGCTGGGGAGTTCTAGGTGAGGAGAACTCTTGATGAATCCCTAGTTCTTCACAAAATCTTATCATGCATTCAGATTGAAATTCAGTCCCATGGTGAATTCTAATTTTGACCACTGAATTGTTAAGTTCATTCTGAATTTTCCTAACAAAATTGTGGAAGACAGTAGGGGTTTCTGATTTCTGCCTCAGGAAGAAAACCCATGTAAATCTAGAATAGTCATCCATAAGCAGAAATGTGTAAACTTTCCTACCTAGACTATGAACTGGCATATGACCAAATAGATCCATATGCAAGAGGTACAAACACCTCACTGAGTCTTTGGTATCAAGACTGTGGAAGGAGGTCATGGTCTGTTTGACTTTTTGACAAGCTGAACATATACCCTCCTTGATGCACTTGACTTGAGGACCATTTCTCACTAACTCTTTACTAAAGAGTTGTCCTATAGTCTTGTAGTTAAGGTGAGCAAGCCTCTTGTGCCATTTGACACAATGAGAAGCTTTCTCATCTGTAACTAGGAAAACAGTAGAATCTTTATTCTCACACACAAAATTTAGAAAATAAACATTTCCTTTTCTATATCCAGACAAGATGACATCTTGATCACTTGTCCTTCTAATTTGACACACATTCTTACTGAAAGAAGTGTCATAACCAAGATCACTTAGTTGGCTTATGCTTATTAAGTTATGTTTCAGACCTTTTACATAAGCCACTTGGGTGATAGTGATAGAGCTATTGGAAATGTTACCAAACCCTTTGATGACCCCCTTTTCAGATCCACC